>BQNB010033094.1:0-34334 GCA_026074375.1 Tanacetum coccineum | reverse complement strand
AACAAATACATAGTTAGAGATATAATTTATATATTTATCTAAAATTGTTTATTTATTTATATGATATAAATAAATAAACAAATTTAGATAAATATACACAATTAAATAGATGAATACGATAATGAAATAAACATAAAAGGATAATAAAATAACTTACCCTAATCTTTGCCACGACCCTCGCCTTCCGCTCCGGCGGCATTTGGCGCCAAGAAGGGTAGTGCAAGGGCAACTCCCTAACGAGCTCCCCGAGGTAGTTGGCCCAATGAGCTGCATGGTCACCGAGAGGCATGAGGTTTCTCGGTCGTTAACCTCAAACCGGATCGGGACGGGGCCACTCTTATCCGTGATGGCCTTTAACCCGAGGTTCCGGGTCTCCTCAGAAAAACACTTTCGGATGTAAATTTTTTTTATGGAAAGAGGAACGAGTCCGTCTACTGGTTGGTTCTCCTGGAGCTTCAACGACTCTAATTTATTCTGCAGGATCTTCATTGACTCCAATTTATTCTCCAGGAACTTCAACACCTCAAAGTTATTCTCCAAGATCTTCAAGAAATGTAGAGTGCTCAAACTACAAGCACTTGTTTGATAAGATAACGGTACTCGAGGCAACGGTAGAAATGTATATGAATCCGGAACAACACACAGTTAATTCAGCTGCACTACTTCACGAACTTTACAATGATATGGGAAAACTTGATTTGGAGTAGTTTGTCATTTGAAATGTAATTCGTATGCTTTAAGTGTCTGTTTGTAAGTCTCGTATAATTATCAGTCTAATATGTTTAAGTGTCTGTTTGTAACTCATGTATGATTATCGGTCTAAGACCTCGCTTGTGTTACTACAAGTGGTATGTATAATATTTAACTAAATGAATGTTTGTTTTTGTGTTACTTGACGAATGTGCATCTTGAATGTGACAACCATGATTTAGCAGGTTAGTCAAACCGTTAGTATTGACTTATGTACTTGTTGCAATGTATGGTTTATGTGTTAATATATGTGTTTATATGTGCTTATGTGGGAGTTGGTAATCAATCTATTGAGTGTGATCATCTCAATAAGATTTGGAATGGTGGTGAATTTGGTTAAGTTCATTTCGTTCATTTTTGGTGACAAGGAAAGGATTTTTGGTGATTTAAGCGGTTTCATGTTAATTGTGTAAGTATTATTACGTATATATATTTTGTGTTAGTGATTTAAGATAAGATTAGGTTTTAGAAGTTAGGTTAAAGAAAATGTAAAATTTCTATTTTTGGAAATTGGGTTGAAAATGAAAAGTTATTATTTATTTTAAAAGTCTAGTAGATTGCGTTTACGCAAAAAGGTATACTCAAATAAGCTTAGGTTTTTATAAAAACTTAAGGTAATGCAAGTAATTAATTAATTAATAATTAAATAAAAAAAATAAAAAAAAGAAAAGATAAAGGTGATCGGCCGGTTATGGGTTTAGGAAGAAAAAATGAAACAAATTTGACTCTAACTTGGACTCTAATCCTATAAATACTAAATCTTATTATCCCTAAAACACTTTTCAATCCCCCTATACTTTGGATCGCCCAGATATTCAAGAGCAAGAAGAGAAGAAAAATTATTTTTTCAAGTTAGGGATTTTTGTGTTCAAGAATCAAGGGTTTAAGGTACAAATCATCTTCTTTGTTTAGTTTTAATCATTAATTCATGTAACAATTATTAAGATGGATAATTAGAGTTTTATAAAATATGTAAATTAATATAATTAAACTAGTTAATAATGATTAGGGATGAATTATAAGCATGATGATGTATTCGGTTAGGTTTAGAATGCGTTAGAACTTGATTTAGGTTTGAGCAGAATTTAGGGTTGTGTTGTTTCGTGAATATCTAGAGGTTAGAAGCATGAATTGATGTGATTCCATTGCCTATGTTGTAGCTTAGTGAGTCTAGTTTCCAGATTGTTCGGCCTTGAACGATTTCAAGATTGGAAAGTTAGTCAATTGGTCCGTATAAGAAAAGTTGTCAAAGCAGTAAATTCGGGTCAGATTTGGGTCAGATTACGAGGTGTAAAACCCCCACTTAAAATTCGAATTAGGATTATCCAACTTACAGGAGTTTATTTCTATGTGTCTATTAAAAATCCTACAAAGTAGAGCTTCTGATTTGAAGTCTAAGTATGGTTTTTAGGTCCAAACTTTTTAGTGTTCGAGCAGATCCGAATCTGGGTAGTTGGAAGTTTGATTTTCTTTGAGGCATTTAAGAGTAGAAATAAATTAGTAGAAAAATCGTGAAGTTAGTAGACTCATGATATTGAACCTGTGATTTTTGTTAAAATTTATAAAGGTCGGTACGTGTGGTTTAGAAAATGATAAAGTGACACTAAAATTCTGCATTTTTAGGTAAATTATTGAAGACTAAAAAAGTGTGTAAACGAATTGGTAAATGTTGGGCATGGTGTCAGGGTGACCCATAAGGGTAAATAGACACCTTATACATCCATCATATGATTGTTACATGTGCTTAATCTTTTGTCTTAGTAGCATGTAACACGTGTTATTTTGTTGTTTAGCTTTGTGCGAGGATTTTGGGAATTGCTTTAGCATCAGGTGAGTTTCATAGCCCTTTTTATGTTTTATTGGGGGGAAGGGGATGCTAAGTGTTAAAATGTTTTAGTTGTTGTGATTATGTGTTATGTGGTTATTGATGGTGATGTGATACGCTCCATGGCTTTGTGATCAATTGGAGTTGTTTTGAGGTATGTGAGTTCGGTTGGAGAGTGGTGTTTACTACTCAATCAAATCCAACTGAAAGGTTGAAATAATACCTACTGACTTTGTGTTCTGGTCGGAGGGTAGTGAGCTACCCATGACCCTATTGTGAGTGTGGAACGATAGACCCAGTGGACTGCGGGACACTGTGGTGGATTGGTTTGCACGTGGACTGCGGGACACGTGTGTTGTTATGGATTGTTTTAGTAATCGCAGCAATTGTTTGAAAGATTTTGTTATGTGTCTTAAACCTATGACTCTCACAACTATTGTTTTGACGTTTTAAAGCATCATTTTCAGGTTAGCATCATGAGGATGTTAAGGCTAAAAGCAATGACTAGAAAGACCGTTAGGAATGCATTTGGAGTTCGCTCCTGAGTTTTGTTCGTGTTTGATGCATGGATTCTTTAGAATGCTATTTGATTTTATTAGGTTCGTAAGTCATTTATGTCTTTGTATTGATGAGACCATTTGTCATTAATGCAAGACGCCGTGCGGTTTCTTTTGTTTTTCGGTATTGTCATGACACATTGTGTCTTTTATATTTAGTTATGCATTTAGTGATTCTCTATTGTTGACATAATTGTGTTGTGATGATATCCATGATATTACGCCTCGTGTTTCCGCCTTGGCGGGGTGTGACATCCGGCATAGAAACAATAGTGTATGCGAATTCGGATCATGCGGGAGATTACGTAGATCGTAAGAGCACTAATGGTGTTTGCACGTTTATGGGATGTTGCCTAACATCTTAGTTTTCGAAGAAGCAAACCGCTCTTGCCATCTCCACAACTGAAGCGGAATATGTAAGCGCCGAAAAGGCATGTCAACAAGCTCTTTGGATGAAACAAGCTCTCATAGACTATGGCGTTAGGTTAGACGACATTATAATAATGTGTGATAACAAAGGGGCTATAGACTTAAGTAAGAATCCCGTTCAACACTCACGAACAAAACACATTGAGATTCGCCATCACTTCCTTCGCGATAATGTTCAAAAAGAGAATATCTATGTAGAAAAGGTCTCATCGGAAGACAACATAGCCGATATTCTAACTAAACCACTTAAACGTGAGCCATTTAACTACTTACGTCTAGGTCTAGGAATGATGGAACAAATTGATTAAGTTTTCGGAATAATAAAGAAATGATAATCATCAATGAACCATTTGTCAAAAATCTGAGAAAAAAATTTCTCAACAGGTGGTGGCCCCTTAATTCATAAAGGGAGGCCCCCTAATTTTAAGGGGACCACCCAGACTTTAAGGGGACCACCCACCTGACTGACATTTTTTTTTTCTTTTTCTTCTCTCTGTGTCTAGGTTTCTATTTTACACAAAAACACAAGATTGGGAAAAGTTTATAAGCAACCTTTTACTAATTCTTCTATCTAAATGCATATCTCATTATACATATATACAATAGTCCCAATCTATTACTTTTTAAAAAGTTCTTCTCACAACTAGGAGCACATAAAAATCAAGTTTCATATATTGTTGAGATATGCTAAAAACATTTTCCACATATGTATTATGTTCTCTTACTTGTTGTCAAAAGTATATAATCTAATATATATTTTCGACAATCTTGGTTGAGCAAAATTAAATCAAGAAGCATTTGAATTATTTCTTAGGTTTTACATGTCTTAGTGTTGAATAATTGCACAAAAAATTTGGTTTGTTTTTAACTTAACCCTCTTGTCAAGAAAAATTCTTTGTGCATTATATCTAGTTACTATTTCATATGTTCTTCACTCTTTTGGTCTTCTATTCATATATGAGTATATGCCAAAATTATGTGAAATAGTTTTATCCTACATCTTGTCATACATATGTAGAATGTTGAATGCTTAATTGCTATGTGCTAAAAATCTTAATTGCCATAAAAGGATGGACTTGCTGCAAATTAACCACCAAAACAGAAACCCTCACACAAAATTTTGTGAAAAATTGATTTTTGGAAAATCTGGGAAATAGCAGTAGGCGGCCCCCTTAATTCATAACGGGCGGCCCCCTTATCTTTAAGGGGACCGACCCCTAATTAAGGGGACCGCCCTAGCATGACATGGGTAAAACAGTATTTTTCTTTTTTTTTGACCAAATACCCTCTAGACTTAGCTATTGTTTCCCTAAATTCACAAATATTTCTTGGATTTGATCCTTTAAATGTTCATTTTTCCAAATTTAAACCTTTCCTCCTCTATAAATACATCCTCAACCATCATCATCACAATCATCCTCACCAATGACATCTCCTAACAAACCCACATCCAAACCATCAAGGGTAGCCAAAATGAGTGTGAAACCCATTTGGAGGAAGAAACCAAACCTTTGCAACACATCTAATGTGCTCAATGCAAATTCACCTACACCAATGCCAAAACCACTCACTCCTCATCATGAACCATCTCAAGAAAACAATCACCCCAATCAAGCATTACCAAATCCTTACATCAAGGACACTACCACATCACCACAAGTTGTCTCACATCCTCCATTTCCCATCTTACCTATCAATTCACATGTTACTCACACTCAAGCTCCACCTCAAAGTGACAATTGAACTCCTTACATTAAGGATACTCCCACATCACCACAAGTTGTCTCACATCCTCCACTTCCCATCTCACCCATCAACTCACATGTTGCTCACACTCATGCTCCACATCAAAGTGACAACCAAACTCAACACACATCACAACTATCTCCAAGTAGAGAAAGCCTAGTTGATGACATTAATCAACTAGAAGACCTATCAAACCTCTTAGCCATGCATCTCTCTCAACAACAAAACAACATTCCCTCATCACCTTATTCTCCAAACCTACCACACACCCTCAACATTAACCAAGTTGAAACCCATGTTGGGTATTGCCCTTGTTGCATCTTCACACAAAAACAATTCCTTGCTTTAAGTGAGGATATCAATTGGATTGAATTCATCCTCACTCAACCTCATCCACCACCTAGAGTTCAAAGAGATTATCCCTCCACAACCGCCTCCGCTCCAAACTCTCCAACCAACTAATCTCGTAATATGCCCCCAAATAATCGCCAAACCCTTTTGTGTCGCAAGCAAGTCAAAAATCCTTCTATGGCTATTTAGGATTTTTCTTTATGTATTAATATGCTTCTAAAGCATATTTGTTTTTCTATTTATGTATGCTTGTGTGTTGTTCACACACATTGTCCTAAATGAATGGAGTATATTTTGCTTTGATGTTTGCTTGCACTTGTCATATTTTTCCTTCCTTCTTGCTACATGTTAGAAATATTTGTATTTGATAACGCCTAAATTATACATATTTCTATGGCGTTATTTGTGTTTATTTTATCATTTCTCGTGAACTTTTGGTACTTAATCAAGCTTAAATTGCTTATAGGGTCGATTTACAAGCAACTCCAGACGATGCCCTTTGATTTTACAAAAGTGGGAGTAAATGACAGTAACAACTCACTAAATACTTGTTTAAAAGATATATATTACATTTAAAAGAGTGTTAAATTTATAATCCTCTAGAAAGGGGAGATTGTTGATAAAATAAAATGCCTAAAAACATTACTAATATTTTTCACATCTATACGTTTTGATAATCACAAATATAAAATAGAATCAATGTAAAATTAAACATAAACAAGTAATTAGTTATTAAAATTTCATTTCGAAAATTAATCACTTTCAATGTATGAATAAATAAATATTAAATGCATTTTATGATCAAATGAAATTATTTTATTTAACCTCACACTTTTATAAAATGTTGTAAACATTTTTATAAACATTACAAAACATTTTCTACAATTAAAATAAATGTTTTATTCAAAATAAACATTTTGAAATTCAAATTTTCGGACCTAAAAAGGTTAGAAAGTTCCAGAAAATTATCCCTACACAAAAGGACAAAATGGGGAGCGCCCAGTCTAGGGTGGCCCCCTTAAATACATGGGCGGCCCCCTTAATTTTAAGGGGACCGCCCACCTATTTAAGGGGACAGCCCATAGACTGACGCTCCTCAAGTTTGTCCTATAAATACTGGACTATTCCCACTATTTTTCTCACTTGTTGCACTCATTCATCTTTGTTCTAACAACACGCCCAAACATCGTCACTTAAATCCTTGATCATTTTATCATAAAGCTTTGTTCCAAGTGAACCCAGCTCAAATTCCACAGTGCAAAAGAGAGAATACTTCCATCATCAAGTGAAGAAGTATACACCTTAGTGTGTTGTTGATCTATTGCATCCAAAACAAAAACTTGTAAATCAACTTTATAAATCTAAGTAAAGTTTGTGGTAGATGTTAGATCTTTGTGAATTGTTGTAAGTTATAGTTTAGATCTTGGTGATCTGCCTATAAGTGTTTGATAGGGTGATTATTAGTAGTTTGGTCTGTGAAGTTGTTGGTGTGAAGAAACTAGGTGTGAAGAAAGTTGTGTAGTCGTGATCAAGTCGTGAAGGCTAAGTTGTGTAGTGAAGTTTTAAAAGTTGTATAGATTGGTGTCTGGCTAAGATTAGAACTCGACAATTTATAGCTTTGTGTCGTAAATCGGTGTAACAACTTTGTGATACGTTTTCTCCTCCATAAGGGTAGCTTGTAGACATGAGTGGAGAAAACAGCACGAGTTTAGGTGCTGTGGGAGAGGGAGTAGGGCGAAGAGAGTGCTTCGTTACCAGTAACCCATATAAATTCTCTGCAACTTGTGGTTTTGATTGTTCTTACTCATACTCTGTCTTGCATTATTTTCGCAGACTATCTTATTAATTGTTTAGAAAAGAATATTGTTTATATCAGCAAGGGCTGAATTCACATTAAATTTACGAATCCCTAAATTTTGTAGCAAACACTTTAAACCTAAAATAATAAGCGGTGGTAAATTGATAAACAACCCAAGTAGACTAATGTTTAAGACCCTTTCTTATGTTGACCGACCGGGTTAAGAGGAATTCATATTTATGCATATTTGATATAAACCATTCTTGATACACTCGTGATAATGTAGTGTATAGGCCGAAAAGATTCTATGTTATCATTGGTAGATATGCTTGTTATTATGATTACCCATCATATATGACTTGTATGCTTTGTTTATATAAAGTCTTGCTCTATCTCTATCTATTATGTTATGTGGATCATATCTTGTTCCTTGCTTGCTTTATACACACATTTAGGCTATTTGATCCGTGACAATAAATTAGCTTTGTTACTTGATAAACAATCTGTGAATTGCTACAAATCCCATGGAATGACCTAGACTTACCTAATATTATATTATAATCGAATAGGGTATACTTTCCCGAATGTTGTGTTTTTAGTCAAAATCGGTATTTCTAGTTATTATAAATTTAAAGCTTGTAAAAACAACACATCAGCGACAGATTAGTCAACTGCTCTTCAAAGAAGCAAAAAAACATTGCTATCTCAACCACAGAGGCTGAATACATTGCCCTGTCTGGATGTTGTGCCCAAATCCTATGGATGAGATCACAGTTGACAAACTATGGGTTTGCATTCAATAAGATCCATTTGTATTGCGATAACAAGTGTGTTATTGCTTTATGCTGCAACAACGTCTAACACTCAAGATCCAAGCACATCGACGTCAGATATCACTTTATCAAAGAGCAAGTGGAGAATGGTGTGGTTGAGCTCTATTTCGTCAAGACAGAATATCAGTTGGCATACATCTTCACCAAAGCATTGGCTCGGGAAAGATTTGAATTTTTACTCAGCCGGCTTGGAATGAAAAGCATGTCTCCGAAAACATTGAAAAGTCTTGCAGAAAATGACGAAGAGTAATGGTGGACACTCTTCTTGTATCCTATGTACATTATTAAACAAATAAAAAGACAAAAAGATTTTCCAATTTTAGAAAAAAATTACTAAAAAGAAAATAAAAAAATATATAACCCAAAAGGCAAATACAAAATTAAAAATACAAAAATATGTTTCATGACATGTCTTCTAAAATCGATAATATTTACGGCTTTAGAAATGTCATTCAATAATCACGGAGCTATAAATAAAGTTCGAGCAAAAGTTCTAAAAGTTTTCAAAACATGTCAATGGTTTGCAGTTATTTCAGACTACAACCTGGTCATCATTTTAATGGCAAGTATATAGTCAAAAAGATAACTTGACCTCTCAACGGGAAATTCATTTTTCTCAGGTATGAGCTACTTCATGTTCATACAAAGGCTTGTGTATACTTTGCTACACAACCTGTGTTTTCTTAAAAAAATAAGTGTACGTGTCAATGCATTTATTTTTCAAAATAAGAGAAATCTTATTTTTTAGGTGAAAAAGTGTTGTATTTAAAAAGAATAAGTGTTTTCAGAAAGCAGAAAAAGATTTAAAAGATAATTATATCACTCAAACAATGACTATAGCTCTTTAAATAGAAACGAGTCATTATTTGAGGGGGGGAAAAGTGCTCAAAAATAATATTTTTAAACGGTTTTTCAAAATAAATCAAGGAACAAACTGATAAAGTTTTTAACAACGACGGATCACAATTTGAAGGGGAGTTAATTTAGCTTAACTCAAAGGGCTATAGATGTCATGAGTTTAAAACTTTAGGGACTTATTTGCAATTTATGGCTTTGTACTTTTAGGCTTAAAGTACAAGGACCATTGTTGCCATTTACCATAGTTCAATAAGACTTAGGAAAGTTAATAAGGAAAGTAGAAAGGAATTCAAACCAAGGGACTTAACTTTCCAAATATTGAAACTTTAAACAATAAACCACCAAATGGCGGTTTGTTTGAAAGTTATCAAAACTTTTATTTGTTTTTCTCTTTCACTACCAAACCGCTCACCCCCTCCTAGCAAGATCGAAACGTGATTTTCTCGTCAAAGGTAAAGCTAGAAACATGTTTGTTATCATCTAAACAACATAGGTCTAAAAGGAATTAGTACGGTTTGCACTTAATCACTCGCAACCACGCGCTTTTGAATTAGGGTTCTTAAAATTAAAAGTGTGTTTAAGATTAATTAACCATAGGGCTTTTGATCATTAAGGTGTCCTTAAGCTAGGTTTAAAGTAGTTTTAGTTTAATCGAATCCATGCGTTTGCTATGGGTGATTTAACATGCATGTTTGATCAAAAATAGTATAGAGTGTGTTTATGTTCGCGTGTTTGTGTGTTAAGCGCTTCTTGTAGTCCCTTGATGTGATTGAAACACTTACTAGGTAACTTGAATCACATTAGCTTGGATTTAAATGTTTGGAGGGATATACCATGTGTGTCTAAATCAAAAGCATCAAAGGAGATGTTTAAGTTAGTGGGTGTGTGTTTGCTAGTGTTCTTAATGTTTCCTAAATGCCTTAGACTCACTAGCATACATGTTGAAATCACAAAATGAATATGTATAAGCATTTGTGAGTCGCGATTTGATAGTATTATAGTTGGCACGCATGGTTGTATGTACCTTGTGATTTTGAATAAGCTTAGGACATGCTAGTATACACTCACGAATCACTATTAAAGTCCCTCATTTCAAATCAAGTTGTATGGATCCCTTAGGTCTCACTCTTGTTTTGAAATGATATTTATTTGATAAGATGAAATGTAGTTAGTGCTAGATATGCCTTGTTGTAATGCCATTGTTTTTTAATGTTAAAAGTGCCATGTTTGAATGTCTATATGTTTATGTGATTCGCGATTTGGCCCCCTTAACTAGCGGTTTGGCAGGCAAAGACACAACGGTTTGGTTAATATAATCTCGTGGTTTGATCCAACTCAAGCCGCGATTTGATGCCATTCGACTCACAGTTTAAACCAAGTCAACTAGTGGTTTGATCAAGTTTACCCCGCGGTTTGATATCTCTCATCCAGCGGTTTGATACCTCTCAACTAGCAGTTTGACCAGGTTGACCTCGCGATTTGACCACAGGTTGCTCGCGATTTAAATAGGTTTCACCAGCGATTTGATCCAACAATTGTCCCGCAGTTTGATCACTTTTATCTCGCGGTTTGACTATCATCATCCAGCGGTTTGACTTAAATTGTCCTGCGGTTTGACCAAACATTGACAAAGTTGATTAACTTATTGACTATTTGACTATGATGTTTGACCTTTGTCTATTGACCTTGACCTTTGACCAAAGTTTTACTTTAACAACTTAAACCCACAAAGGCTCAAACAACTTGTCACTAAATCAAACATCAGCTAAAACATAAAGGATAATCAATCAACTATATGCTTTAAATTGTCATAAACATGAATGTGGATTGATATTCTTAAGCATAATCAATGGCTGATGAACAACAAGAGGATCAACAAGAAGAACAAATCATGCTTGATGCACTATTGGTTCCAATCGATGATCAATTAAGGTTCGACTCAGCAACTATAGGATTGCTTTGGAGAAAACCCAGCCTGATGTCATCTATAAAGTTTATCTGGTAATTCTGCAGCAATACTCATTCTTCAATGCCTTCATAAGAACTGATGGTGCACTTGAAATTTACATGCAACAATTTTGGCACGCAGTTTATTATGACTTAATAACCGAGGCTTACCTCTTCACAATCGGTGATTAGATCTTTGAAGTGAATGTAGACTTACTTCGTGAAGCATTATAAATAACTCCTAAAGATTCTGATCATCCATTCGTTGCACAACCTTCAAAAAATGAAATCATTTCTTTCATAAACAAGCTTGGCTACTCTGAACATCTCACTCACATATCAGCAATAAGAGTCAATAACATGCACCAACCCTAGAGAATGTTCATGACCATGATTGACAAGTGTCTAACAGGGAAAGCTATAGCTTTTGATCAACCAAGACTTCCTATTATTCAAATTTTATGGGTAATAATCACAAGTAAAAACGTTGACTTTGCTGAGCTCATCTGGGAGGACTTCAGGTTCCAAATTGATTCCAGAAAAAGAAGTAAATAGATCCAGGAGCTGCTACCCTTTTCTAGATTCACAAAGCTCATCATAAAACACATCCTCTCCTAGAACAACCACATATCCAAGAGACTCAATTCCTATCACCATGTTATAAAGATTGATCAAGTTCTCAGAAACCTGAAGTTTGCAAACAAGGGGCAAAAGATCTAGTCTTTGGAATGCCAATTCCAATGTTGATGCTGAATGATGATATAAAGGCTTTTGATGCTTACATGGAGTATCTAACAAAGGCCAAGGAAGGAAAACGAGCCAAAGGTCATGGTAAAGGTCTAGTAACCAAGAAAGGTGTTGAACTTGCTATAGAGAAGATTGCAACTGTCGGTGTTCCAAATAAGAAACGTACTGAAATAGTTATCAAACAAACTGGTAAATCAGAAGATGTAGAAGATAATGTAGACTCTGAAGAGACAAAAGAGGACGAAGAACCTCAACTGACCAGAAGAAGACAAACTGGTGTAGTCATCAGAAGTGGAATTCAGCATGAAACAGATGAAGAAGCTTTGGATCACTCCAAGAAGTTAAAAGGAGTTGAAAGAATGTCTAAAACTGCAGAGTTCTTATTACAACTAAATCAAGAAAAGAAAGCAAGCAAACAAGACTTCATTCTTCAACAACGTCCCAAAGGATCAGGTGAAGGATCTTGTGTGACTCTAGAGGTTCCTAATGGGCTAAGTCATAAAAGTCTAAATAAAGGATCTAGTGTGACTATAGCGGTTCTAGATGAGCCTAGTGGCAGTTCGATCAGTTCCAGTTCAGAATCTAAAATTGAAGACATCACCAGTGATGATGAAAGTGATGGAGCAGATGACAAGGAGAAAGCTGATGATTCAATGACAACTGGTGATGAGAAAGCTACAAAAGAACAAGCTGATGAAGAACAGGCTGGAAATGAACAGCATGTTGATGATCAGGGAGGAAATGAACAAGCTGGAAATATACAAGCTAAAGTTCATATTTCTGAACCTCAAATAGAGAAGCCTGGAGTAACAATACTCAGCTCTAGTCAGACATTATCATCTGCTGAATACGATAATCAGTTTATCAATGATAATCTCGATGTCTTAATCAATGATGTTTTAAAAGAACCCGTTAAACCTGAAGTTCAATCACTAATGGATGTTCTAGTTCTTTAACAGAAACCGGCTGATCAAAGACCTCCACTAGTAGATACAACTGTAACAATGATTCTTGAAACAACACTTTGACCGACACAACCACCACCAAAAAGAAGCAAAACAAAACAAATCCTCAAGAAGTCTAAGCAACCTGAAACACAAGTCGATACTGATGTTCTAGACAACAGACTCACTAGACTTGAGAAGAAGGTTGAAGCAATGTCTAGGTTTAATATTCCAGAAGCAATTAACAAGTCCGTTAAAGCTGAAGAATGTTTTACCGAAAGATGCTTCGGACTTCGGTAAAATAAAACGAGATAAAGCTTCCAAGCAAAGCATGCCAAAGTACTCCACACCATCATTTGATGAAGATTCTCTCCTGAAATATGACCAGAAGGACAAGCTATTAAAAATGATGATGAAATCCAAGTCATACGACAAACATCCAGCCCATAGAGCCCTGTATGATGCTCTTGTGAAATCACTAATAGTTGATGAGTACGACATGGATAAACAGCTTGAAGATTAATCTATTCTGAAGAAGAGACGTCGAGATGACAATGATCAAGATCCTTTAGTAGATTCAAAAAAGGTGAAGAAGAAGAGAAAGCAAAAGGATTCTGAGTCTTCAAAGAAAGATAAAGATCAAGCTGGCTCCTCAAAGAAAGGTAAATCTCCATCCAAGTCATCCAAAACTAATAAATCTGTACATGCAAAAGAAACTGTACATGATGTTAAAATGGAGGCTGGAGAATCTGTCAAAGAAGATGTGGTTGATGCTAAAGATCCATCTCAGGCCGATGCTAGTGTTGCTAAACATGATAAGTCAACTTGGTTCAAAACTGATGTTATTGAAAGACCTTAATCTCCTAATCCAGAATGGCACAAGGAACCCACTGTTGATGATGCCCCTGAACAGATTTGGTTTAATGAAATGGTAAATGCTGAGAAAGACCCACTTACGTTTGATGATGTGATGGGTTCAGTTATTGACTTCACCAAATTTACCAAGAATTGTCTCAAGAAAGATAAGATAACGAAAGCTGACCTTGAAGGACGAGCTTTTAAATTACTAAAGGGTAAACACAGAAACTACATCGAGCTCGAGTACAACTTTGAACAGTGCTACTTAGCTTTGACAGATCAACTTGATTGGGTAAATCCTAAAGGTGATAGAATTCCACATGATCTCAGCAAGCCTCTAACTTTGCACGGTGCACCAGGTCGTTTAACCATTCCAGTAGATTTCTTCTTCAACAAAGATCTCGAGTACTTAACAACCGGGAATGTGAAAAGAAATATGTTACTTCATTAACAAAACCGAAAGAGGCAAGGTATGATCTGGAAGTAAAGGCGTTGAAGAAATGATTTCAAAGCTATGGAGTTCATCCAAGGTAGCTTATGACAAAGATGCTTCTTTTGGAATAAGTCATTGGGGATCCAAATGTAAACTATTCTACAGAGCGAGACAAGCTGTTTAATCCAGTCACAAAGTATCGGATGAAGATTCTTAGCATCATCAGAATTTTAGTTGATAAACAGTTTGGGTATGGTTACTTGAAGGAGATTGTTGTTAGACGTTCCAATCAAAAGGAGTACACATTCAAAGAAGCAGACTTTCCAAGACTCCATTTGAATGATATCGAAGATATGTATGTCATGTATGCTCAAAACAAGCTCCACCACCTCACAGGCGATGAACAGACTGATCCGGTAATTGCTCTTCAATTTTTCATTTGAAGAATCGTAATTCAGAAGTGGGTTGAGGACGTTCAACTTAGGGTGGAAAGCTATCAGACAAAGCTTAACATTACAATGCCACAGGTTAGATGTGTTGGTCTTGATACCAAAGAGCCATATACCATATTCTACGAACCCAGAGGTGTAGTTTATCTGAAAAAAAGACAACAAGTTTTTGATGAGAGTTGACGAGGTGTACAAGTTTGGATATGGAACACTCAAGAAGGTTCGTGACAAACTGGATTATATGTTGCACAATTTTGAGTTAGGCTACAATGATGGCATGCCAAAGAGAGCTTGGACTGACAAGGATAAAAAGCGGACGGCTTCCATGCTGGAGAAGATAGAGAAGACGTTGCTGACAAGATGGATCATGAGGAGTTTAGAATGTTTTGTGGATGGAAGAAGAATCAAGACGGACTACAGCCTTCTTATGCGGACAGAATGACTTTTCATTCTCGGGTTTGCTAATTTCAGGTCCAGTCTCGAACATTATCTTGTGAATATGTAAATATGTAGTGTAGATCAATAAATGAATAGTGTTGAAGTATAAGTTTTTCAAGGATTTTTTTAATAAATTCAAAATCTTTTAAATTTTGTACTCAACACTAGTTCATTCCCTTATAATTTGAGGGGAGGCATCAAAATGTTCTAAAGATACATGCTAAATCAGATAACATTTTTCTCTTCAGAAACCTTAATCTTTTAATCAAATTGATATCTAAAATATCAAAAGATTTGACATTTTTGATAAGGGAGAAAATGTAATTAAAATATAAGACTAATAAATGTGATCTTAGTGACTCAAATGCGGCTTCCTCCCTACATGTGCAAAACATCTTTTGAATATCGATGCATATGTGTAGGGGGCAAGTTTGAAAAGATGAAACATTCAAGGTACAAATGCTTTTGATTTATATCACAAGTATCTTGATTGATTTTCAAATGGTTTTATAGCTAAAATGGAAATACCAAATGACCGACCAATTATTGATGTTCAAGGAGATATAAAGCGGTTAGGGTTAGGTATTTGTTCCATGATCCAGCCAGAACCGGAGGGATCTACCCAGGGACACTCCAATAGATAGAGTAGAAGTCCTTAGGTATGATATGAAAAAAAGGAGTAAAGTGATATTGAGAAAAATGCTATCCAATGCATGAGTTATCACCAGAACAAACCCAACATGGTGATAATGAGGATGCGTTGGAATAACATTGAAGGGGTTGAAGAATTAAAAAGAAATGTAAGGATATAGGGTGTAAAGAAAGAAGCCCTCCATACACTTTAGGCCGAAACCGGGTCAATACATATGCTATCAGAATCACACAGTTGATTGCTGATATTGAAGATAGTCATCATGGACCCACTGATGCGATGCACAACCCTCCCAAGCTACTCAGACTTCTCTCAAAAGAAGTTTGTTTCATTTTTCACGGAGATTAAACATATTTCTATCGACTTTCTCACTCTGAGTTAGTTGGTATTGAAAAGGTGGAAGTCTGCTCCAGCCTCCGATCACTAAAACCAAAACGCACTTATCGAGTCTAGAGCCAAAGAGATCAATATATAAATCTCACTAGGACACAATTCTAGATTAAACTTGTTGTTCATACACTGTGAACACAAGTGATATTTAACTAGTCCTACGCATCATCCTTGTGATTTTGCCAGAACATTCAGAGTGATACTCTTAAGTATTCACAGTGACGAATGGAAATCCTTCCAGTGTCAACATCAAACAGTACTGCGGTAGGTGACTTATGCGATCCTATAATGGATTAAACTTGTGTCAACTGGATATCGATTTGGTCCAGTATATGAATTGACGACTCAATCGGTAAGATAGTAACTAACCGATTCACTCTTATCGTGTTGTCTGCTTTGAGACGTTCTGGTCATGAGAACAAGCTAGTACAGTGAATCTAATGCATATGTATTAGAGGATCCAACACTACGAGTTGGAAATCCTGTCAATGAGATTCTTTAAATTCTACCTGATCACAGGTACAGTATTTATACTGTCAAATGGGAAACCGAAGGTTATCGCAACCGAACCTCGACGAATGACAAAGCCATGTTCGTCCATATAAACTGTTTATTACTAACCCATTAATTTCAGATTTATACGAAGGTGGCGGTTCCTCGTTCTAGCTGAGTCGACTTCATAGCCACATACTCATGCTTGATCGACAAATATAAAGACATGATGAAAGCTCAAGCACATGTTACTAAAGTCTTCCGCTACTCTGATACTCAGCGTCTTCCTTGAAGTTATAAAGTGTTCAAGTCAAAGCATATCAAGGGAGATTGTTAGACAAGCTTTCTGTTGGATTTTATGATCTAATTAATCTTTAACTAACACGAGTACGCAACAGAATAAATAAATCAGGTATAGAATAAGTAATTAACAAATGGATCAAGAACCGTGTACCTTTTAGCAATAAACGAATACAGTTCTTGAATATACGCGTATGTATAATCTAATACGCGAAACTAAACAAGTTGCCAAAGTAGATAAACTCTATGGTATGCTTACACTACACGTCACCGAGATACGCTAGGATGCTAGTCCTTACTTCACGAATAAAACACCGGAACACAATGTTCTTGTTTTTGGTTTTGTGTTGATCGAATCCCATAAAAGAATAAATGGTCGATCGCCACTATAAGTAGTAAAAGGTTATCCATGCATACAATATGGTTTTACATGCAAATTGATAACATACATATGACTATGACTACATGTATATGACATGCATGTATATGACATGCATATATGTATTCATGCACACACAATATCATCCGTATTATTTTAGAATTGAGGTTTTATGTCGTGTGACTTTTGGGTTACGATCTGTTACACCCATGATTTATGAACCTTGTAGTGTTTATATAGTCTCTAAACTTGTTCTCTAAGTAAGATTAGAGCACCTCCTCAAGTTTCATAAATTGACACTTTACCCCCTTATACTCTTTTAGTTCGACCGGTCACAACCAACACCACACGGGTTTCGGTTTTCGTACCAACAAGTCCGTCACTTGTTAATATCTATTAATTAAATATAACGTCTAACGTTGTAATTAAAGACTATTTAATTATTTCGTGAAACACATTAATATAATTAATATATAATATAAATATTATTTACATTAATAAACGTATCTTCTGTGTATACGCGTATGCCTCATAGGCTCACGTAATTTTCTGAACATATATTATTTGATATATTGTACATATCCTAACACTTTCAAGACGAAGAAAAGTATGGGCATGTTGGTTCAAAGACACATGAACACAAGAAGGCATGATCAAGTGATGATAACAGATTAAATATCTCAAGATGTAAAAGATCAAGTGATAAAGACTCAAAATCACAAGTCTACAAAGCATGTAAGAAC
This sequence comes from Tanacetum coccineum, assembly GCA_026074375.1. Taxonomy (NCBI): domain Eukaryota; kingdom Viridiplantae; phylum Streptophyta; class Magnoliopsida; order Asterales; family Asteraceae; genus Tanacetum; species Tanacetum coccineum. The sequence goes on along the minus strand of BQNB010033094.1, from coordinate 16,415 downwards.
AAGACCAAGGAACACTACATGAAGTCACAAGATAATGATCAAAGAATCAAGACTACGAGCAAGAATGAAGAACATTCGTAGAATGCTAAGTTTAAGTCTTTTGTAAATTGAAGTGACCTCCCTTAGAGGGAGATTGTTAGGAATCGAGAAAAAACTCGGTCACTACCAAATATATTAGTCCTTAGCTCGTAGTTTAACGTGTAATAAATAAGTAAGTTAACCGGATCGACCCATGGATAAACCATGAAGTCCACGCCCCATACCCATGTTGTAAGACTATAAATACCCTCTCCACACATGGAGAGGGTGTTGGTTTTTAATTATTTCATTTACATTTTCTCCTCTCTCTCTCTGAAATTCTTTATATGTGTAGGATTGATATACTACAATCTTTTATGTTTCTGAATTCATTCTTTTTCTCAACAATTTCATTATATATTGTGTTTTCATTCTTTATATGATTCACTCCTATCAAACGTGGCCTAGTGTTCACAAAGCCCATTTGTTGAAAGAAAATATATACAACACACAATCTTTTCTTACACAGCATGTGCAAAATTATTCATTATGTTTAGTGATCATAAGTTTTTTTAAATGAATGTTACGAAGTTATCATATCTATACTATATATAAAAGGTTTACACCCTATTGAATGCTAAAAAATTAAGAAAACTATATATGAAAACTATAAACTTTTATTATTATTTTCGTTTATAACTCATATTATTTTCATTCAGTTTAAATAGTATTTAATATTCAAATCCTTAAATTTTTATTATTTTTTGTTTATAACCCATAAACTTTTTTTATCACTACAACTATCTGTCGGTATAAAATCCCGTTACTATGGACATAAGATGCCATAAATATATTGATATATGGATATATGGAAATGATACAAAACAATATATACTATATATAAAGAGGTAATGTTCTGAAACTTAAAAACTTAAAAACTTAAAAATAAGTAAGATGTTAAATCCAAAATACCATTTTAAATTTCAAACCTTTTACTTTCTAAAAAAAAAATTGACTTGTTTTTAAAATTGCTTTCAAATTACCATCATTAAAAATTTTACAAATCACATTTATACATATTATATATACTTATCAAATTTTCAACTATATATAAGACTTTCTACAAAGAGTTATAAAAAAATATTGTAGAAGAATATGCAATGTTTTAAAACCCGGGTGAACCGGCTCAGAAACCGGGCTGATGTGACCGGGTTTTTGCTTGTTTGATGACCGGATTGAACCGTCGGTTTTTGTTGACTCGGCAGGGTCATGACTATTTACTAAAAAAATCTAATAAAGCTTTTCTTTTTTCATAAACTTTTCTAAGTTTAATTGTAAAGTTGAAATGATGAGAACTAATGTTAGTTAAAATTTTGTAATACATTCAATTAGAGTTAGGAGGTAAATTAGAAACACCGAGTAATTAGAGTTCATGGAACAATTGGATTCAAAACCCTTTAGAGGTTTTCTCTTTGTAATTTTTTCATAGCTCCTTGCTAGCCTAATATAATTCCGCCGTTCTAAAAAAACATAGAATCGCAATTTGATTATTTTGGCAAATATTTATAGATATAGATCTAAAAAGCAAAGTTTATCGGTACAGACTCAATCTTTTTTATTGCTTCAATCGAATGTAAGAATAAAGTCGACTAAATAATGCGATCATTCAACACTACATATAAAACATATGAAAAAGGTATAAATATATATTGAACCGGTTCGACCCGGCGGTTCCCGGTTGAACCAGTGACCCGGCTACTAAACCAGGTCGATAGAAAAACCGAGTTTTAAAACATTGAGAATATGATTGATTCAACTAGTTGTTATCATGTTTCACTTAATATTTTTATACGTTTTTTGATACATTTTAAAATCGTTCTTTGAGTTCAATTTTCGTTTGTTACAACAATTTTCATTCCACATTGTATGCATATAAGTTACATGAAACATTTAACCAAATATATCAACTACATTTATTTGCTGCAATAAAATCCTGTTGTTTTGCACAGGTACTCGTCTAGTATAATAAATAAAGTAGACAACACTAAGATATAATTTTAGAGAAGGATTTACCATTATTAAAAATGATTCAGTAGAAGTAGTCATTCTCTTCTTTAACAAAAATACCACCACCATATGTAGCACTTATGAGTTCAACGATAAGAGGACATTGCAAGGTCACAAAAGACGTAATTGGAAGGCATGTCAATGCACCTATTGGAATAAGCATGGACAAGTTACCTTTTCCAAACACAAGGAACAATGTTGCTCCAAAAGCTATGATCATTGCCGTTGTCGAGAGGAACAACATAGTGAGGCCAATAATCAGCTTCGTAGGTAACTTAAAGAGAAAGTCTTGTTCCGCAAAACGTGCCGTAAGGATCGATAAAAACATTAACAACGACGTAACGGCTGTGAATAATGATACCGCATCTGATATAGCAAATACTGTGAACGCAACGTTGTTAGTGAAAACGGGCATCCCTGATTCCTGATTATTTCCACCGGGCACTGTTATAGCTGCTGCAAATACAATGGTGATAATGAGTGCAGCTGTAATTGTGTATGACTCGGAAGTTTTCTTTATCCAGTTCTCTCCCTCGATCACCAAGTCTTTGTGTTCTCTTGTAAATACCATTTCAGGAGTTTCATCATCCGAGTTCTTTTGTATCCGATTTAAGGGACATACGAATCGTTCAACTTCCTAATAAATATTACATATATTAAGCTTGGAAGATAAATATATATATAATAATACGTCTTAAGAACTTTCTTATGCTGAATGAAATTCAAACTTCGATTCATTGGTTAAAGTACTCACCTTGAACCATTGTAGTTCGCGTTGGATTTGCAAAGCTGCCCCCGATATTAGATTCAATTTGTTAGTAGGTGCTAATCTTGCAGCCAAATGCAAAAGGTTATTTCCAGAAGAATCTTTGTTTGTTTTATAAATATTCTTGTGTTCGCTCATTTCATATAGTAGGTTGTAAATCTTCTCTGAACGACTGATCACCGAATATTGAATAAAATCGTGACCATCTTCATTGGTACTCCAAATTGCATCTGGAAACTGCCTCATAATACATCTAATAAAAGTGGATGCATTTCTTCTAGTGGCTTCAAAAGTCGATGTGGTGTGATACTGATGGTAGGTGCTCGAGTTATCTTTAATAAGTATCTTGTTCATAAGAAAACATACATCAGATAAGAGATTTGTTGCATCTTCATAAATCTGAAACGTATCTTCAAAGAAAAATCGTACTGCAACATAGAGAAAATCAGAATCTCAAACAAATAAGTAACTTTCTTTCTCTTACATTTCTGGTCATATAATTATTGTAATTTTTTATTCATCTTACCAAGCACCATAAGGATGTGGTAGAACAGAGCTGGCAGCACACAAAGGACTGCATAAGATGAGTTACAGCCCAATAAGTAAGTCACAATAACATTAAATAGTGTTTAAAAAAAGGCCGGTAATTTTTTTTTTCTTGAGTAGTAAATTTTTTTTAGAACGGCGATTTGTACAGTTACTAAGTTAGTAATTTATGTGGATGGTTTAACAGCTATTCTTTTTTATACACGTATATAAGTGTTCGATTTACTTATGATTTTAAGAAGTTTGTGTAAATTAATCATACAATTTAGCATGATGATATTTACAAACACAATTCCAAATTAATCATACAATTTAAGATACATTCTTTTAAAATTAGATCATAAATTGCTATAATTTTCTCTGTCTCATATATAATCATTAAATATACATGATCATTCAAAACTATACGAAGATAATTATATGAAAAAAGACTTGTGATTATTAAGGTAGTATTGTATGATTGTTTGGGAAAAGTATTTAGTCATAAAAAATAATTCTTTTGGAAAAGTCTTATAAAGTGATTTAAAAACAATTTATATTAAGAAACTTGGAAAGAAAAATTGAGAAAAAACAAGCATTAGACCAAATTTAATGTTCTCACAATAATATGAAGTATAATTCCGAACTCTACTGATGCAGGGATCTAGTCTCTTTATAATCTCCCCTGCAACATATATAGATCAAATTTTGGAGTAAATCATCCATAAGAGGCTTAATGATATATTGAATAAGTTAATGAAACAAATTCATCACCTCTCCTTTCCCAGAACTTGAGTTCACGTGGGAAGTTTTGAGCTAAAGCTGTCAGCATAGCGTCGCTCTTGGGAAGTATGGCATCGTAATTTTTGTTGATTATCATTTTTGCTAAGCCTGCATATTTCAAAAAACTAATTAGTCGTATCATCAGTTATCATCCAAGTTATTACAACAGACGTAACTTACTAAAATCTTGACAAGAAATAGCAAGAACGACAAGCTCCTCGCCACTTTTGCCCGTAAAAAAAGCACCATATGCGAACCCTTTTTCATTTATGTGTTCATACAGACACTTAGATGTGTTGATATGCATATTGGAAACAGATAAGGCAAGTGGAATGTGACCCTCCTTGTCCTTGGCTAATAACAATTCTGGGTTTCTTTCTACCAACATGTTAACAGCTTTAGTGTTGCCACCAATAGCAGCAACATGAAGAAGAGTGCTTCCATCTGAATTTACCAAATCTAGTAGTGTGTTCTCAGTTGGTGTCAATATCAACAATAACTCCAATAATTTATGATTCTTGGTAGAAGAGCCCACTGCTACATGTAGTACTGTGTTTCCATTATTCGTGATTTTGTCCCACGGTGTGAGACCAACTTCTTCTAACCGGTCTATTACAAAATTTGTTTGTCCTTCTATAACAGACCTATAAACCCTTCTCTTTTTAAAATCTTTGTACCATATCTCATCCATCTCTTCTTTCTCTGTATTTTCGTCTATTGGCTCGTCTTTTGTTTCTACATGATCAAAGTTTTCAATTTGGTTAAAAAAACAAGAACATAGAAGGTGTTGGATTAATCGTTTATTTACCGGGTCACGGTTCGGTAGCCTTATGGGTCTCGGGTCGGTAGTATTGTTGGCCCGGCTAATTATTGCATGCAAACTTTGTGAATGTTGCATGGAGTTGAACAAGTTAAGTTACAACATATATTAATGAGATAGACTAGGAATTAGTTAGTTAGTCCACGTTCTCCTTTTGTTGTTCCTTATTTTAAGGGGTAGTGGTAGAGCATGTTTATCTATTTATATTCACTATAGTTGGTTATCCGCGCATAGCAGCGGCAATAAAACTGCACGACCATTCATTACATGCATTCATGACATAGATGGAGAAGCAAGTTTAAACAATGATTTGTGTATCTCTTTTAAAACTGCACGACCATTCATTGCATGCATTTTTCATTGTGTTGTTTTGTTAAAAAGAATTAAAAATGAAATTTAATACGTTGTTTCATTTGTAACGGTTAATGGTTTAATCGTCAAGCATTTATCTTAAATAGTTTCATAAGTAAATTAAAGTTAGCATCTTCTGCAACTCTTCAAATTCATCTACTTTCATAACCTTTCTTTTATTGTTTGCATTTTAGAATTCTTGCAACCTCCGAATAAATGCGTTTGTCATCCTTTTTGTATTTCTTTTGTATTAAACTAATTTATTGTCATTAAGATGTGCTTTAATGAATACCCTTGCATCTCTATAAAAGGTTCTACATACAAAGAAAATAATCTCATTTATCCACATTATATATAACAGGAGGCATTTAACAATTTTTTGCCACGTCATAAGTCCATGCCATCATGCAAGCCATGTCATCACTATTTATCATAAATTTCGGATTTTTTTAGAAATTTCAGAATTTTTTGGATTTTTATAATATTTCTTAAAAATTTCGGATTTTTAATAAAAATTATGTCTATTGCAAGATTTGAACATGGGTCTTTGGGTTCACAAATAAGCACCTCAACTAATAGAGCAAGCCCAGAAGTTGTGATATACAATGAAAATCAAATATGTTATGCTTTTAAAAAAATACCAGTTAAATATGGAAAATATATTACACTTTTCTTTAGATGAATAAAAAAAACCATAATCTAAAATCCCTCAAAAACCCTAGCGTTGGTTTTTTTTCTTTGCAGGTTATGAATCAAAAACCCTAATGTTGTTTCCTTTTTTTCAGGTTATGAATCATATATTATATAAAGGTAACAATGTTTTCTTTGATTGTACGTTCTAAAGCTAATGTTTAGAATAATTTATTTTTAGGTATGACATATACGAAAGTTCAGCATGGCAATGAAACCCTAATGGAGTATAATGTATCTGATAAGTGAAGAAAGTGAAGCCAGTTTACAAAGCAAACAAGAGGCTGCTATGAGATTGGTTTGTGCACATACTCATCAGGTATATATAAATCGCAACATATTTTTTTTATTTTTAGGATAGTTAGAATTTGTTTAAAATGATGTCTATATGTTGTTTTATTAAGTATGAATGCATGAATTTGTCAGTTTGGTGTCTGGTGATGTATTTTACCTCTGAAAAGTTTTATAAGTCACTGACTTGGATTCTTGGTTCAATCTTGATTTATTATTTGTAGGTTGTTGATCTAAGGAGTTCCGATTTCTTGATTCGTCGAAAGCTTAAGGTAAAGATCATACACCATAAAATTAATTGACGCGATTGTAGTTTGAATTTTTTTTTTCTTGATGATGGATTTGTTTCTATTTATTTAACAGGATTTCAGCAAACCATATGAATTGGTGCTTGCTGAGATTCGAGACTTTTTGAGATAATTTTTTTAGGTATTATGACATATTTTTCTTGGCTTCTACGTTTTGTTGGTATAGGTTTAGCAACAGGTTCACAAAGGGGAATGGTATGCATAAAGGCTGCAATATATGCCATAAAACCATAATGAACCACGTAAAATATTGTATGTATCTTCTTCTTAAAATCATAATGATAAAATTATGTTTCTTTTGTTATATAGGTATTATGTATACCACAAGTTGTGCATCTCTTATGCTCAAGCAGCTAATGAACCACGTAAAAAATGTATCTATCTTCTTCTCAAAACCCTAATGATGATACCAATTGATGTGTTGATATTGATGCAGGTATGCAGACCTTATGATATTTTTAGAGCTTTAGTTATATTTTAACTTAACTCTTAACCTCAAAATATTTGTTTCACAGGAACTTGTATTGCCAAGCACCTTCCTTCGCGCACGTGCTATTGGATTAATCTTTATGATTGATTAGGTAATTTAAATAACATTACTTTGACAGTTGAGATTAAAAGCAAAAGTACGAGAAGTTCTGGAAGTAATCGTTCACTGTTTTTTAACTCTACCTGGGCAAATTGGGGCTTGACTTTGTGACTTTATGATAAGGTGTACATACGATATTAGTTGTTAGCAAATCGACCAGAGGTAGTATTTTGTTTTTTTACTTGATTGATAACATTATCCTGATTCTCCATTATTTATTTCCCTTGATTCTATGGATTATTATGTATAGGGATCAGACACCACATTTGAATGGGCAAATTTGCAAGTGAATCTTACATTCTTTAACAAAGGATTTTGCAAAGAAAATTGGTGGCAATGTTTATCTATATGTTTCGGCCATGGAGAAGGTAAGTGTTTATACTTGATATATATAGATGTTTTGGTTTATGTTTCTTTGGCAATTGAAACAGGTTAAACTAAGCAAGGATTAGAATGCGCGATGAAGATATCTGGTTATTCTATTAGGGGATGAAATGTTCATATTAGCTAAAAAGTTGATAAACCTGATTATTACAATAACTATAATAATTAGGGAGTGTGTGGATAAGATAATTCCAATTTGTTAATTGCTTATTGTATCCTGGACAAGCTCTTAATCACTTTGAACATGTTGGTTTAAGCTCACTACAAGTTGGATCCGTTTGTTGCTAAGTTCAATGAAGTCTTGTGCCAGTCACAGAGAGTGTTAGTATGCTTCTTTGATTGAGTTGGGACACGATGCACCTGATAATCACATCATCGGAACAATGTATCAAAAAAAACATAATCTTTAAAACCCCGCAATCTAAAAATTCTATTACATGATACTTTAAAATGTAGTGCCAAACATCCCCTCTTAACTCCTCGCCTGAATCTTATTTTTTTTAACTAATGCAGTTGGAGATCTTTAGGACGCTCATGATGTCGCTTCTGGATAAAGATGGAAGTTCTGTAAGTAATTCCTTTACAATGGTAAAAGGTAATTTGTATATGATTGGTGCATCTACTTATTTAATATTTGATTATGAAATTCAAAAGAGATTTAGTAACATCTGCTGGAACGTTTTGTAAAAGATATGGAAGAACTACTCACACAAGGCTGTTTGGGATTTGCTAAATGAATCTGCTAGATTAGAGGCTGTCTGGGATTGCTTTTTAAAACTAATTAATGTCATTTTTCTTAATGGTATAACCATCTTATAAAGGCAATCTTTGTTAATCAGTAAAGCAACACCAAGCATGTTGAAGTATTAGTTATTGAGGCATTGCTTGCTTTCTATAGTGTCACACATCTCTGTTATAAAATATATTGGTCCAATATTTATTAGTTTCCTATAATAAGTAGATAGTTAGTATATGAAAATGATCACAAAAGTTCCATAATTTCAATAGTAATCTATTATCTGATAATATCAGAAGGTTTTATGCATTAAAACAAACATTGGGTGACTTTTGATCTATTTTACCCGTTCAACCTCTTTAACAAGTTTTTTTGCTTAAATAATGTGTTGATTTTACCCGTTTGACCTGTTAGAGAATATCACAACCGGTATTCACCCGTCTATAAGTAAATGGCTGAAATATGGCAGATTATTTCTAGCAACTCATAACAAAAAAAACTTACTTTCAAGGGGTGTTCGGGCTTATGTGTACTGCAGTTTTAAAGGTATGTTTGTGTATGCATGTTATTGTTTTTAGTGGGTGTTTGGGTTTGCCGCAACACTGAACTTATAAGGGTGTTTGGGCTTCAAATATAATATCAAACACAAGGTTTTGAGAAGGTTAGAATATAAGATGAGCCTTGCTATATTTGGCGGTTGATAGCAAAAAAGTAGTCTGGGTAGGTTACCAATACATTACAAACACATCCTGAGCAAATTAACTTATACTAAATTCCGTATATATATTAAAAGCGTGAAATTGTAGAACCAATGCATACAAAGGGTCATCCTAAGTGTAAAAGTGTAGAATCATATGTGAGTTGTAAGTGTTATTTGAAGGTCCCTATAATTTCTTTGTACATTTGCTTAGTTGCTATACAAAAAATTGAAGTCCTAGCCATACGGTCTGTATCTTTTTGTGTTTATAACCTGATAGTATGTAACTATTATTATTTTGAAGTATGAGAATAACCCTCTGCTTTTTCTATCAGGGGCTGAAATGCTCATATTAGCTAAAAAGTTGATAAACCTGATTATTACAGTAACTATAATAATTAGGAAGTGTATAGGTAAGATAATTCCAATAACAATAATAGGAGTGTGTAGGTAAGATTATTAATCTGAACATGTCCCATTATGGGTAATGTGATGCGTTTGTAATGAACTAATATGCCTTTTTAAAACGGTTTATAATGAATTTGTCTAGACCTACCGACCAGACCAACATAAAATAACATCTTTTCACACAGTAACATTTTACATGTTTGAGTCGAGGGTTGTATAATCAGGTTCATTCAGTGCTTTTCTATTTCTATTTTGTATTGAGTATTTGGTTGCGCACTAGGTACATATTTTAAGTAATACGATTTGATCTTGTGAGTTCTTAGCCATTAAACATTATTTATTTGAATAAAACCTCTATTAGATGGACTAGGCGGAGCTGAAAATAAGAGCCGAGCATCGGGTGATACAAATCAGCCTCAGAACGAACAAGAGACTGGTGCAATCAATACGAACAACCGATGGTGGGGGATCGTTAAAGAGATTTAATTGATTGTTTTTTGTTTCATCACATCTCTTCTTCATGGCTTTCATAACATTGATTAAGAAGAAATTGTTATAAGGATTAGGTATATAAACCTTAAATTTCTTAAAGAAATTAATATTGTCATCATCATCATATGATATAATTTAAAAAGAGGAAAAAAGAAAAGAGTGTGGTAATTGCAAATTCAAGATGCATGATCTTGTACTCAAATGTTGTACCTACATGATATAGGTTAAATTGGATTATAAACTATCTATAACGGGTCAGATTAAAATCTTTCATTCAAATGATTCATATTGAATGGCTCAAACAAGTTGAGAGTTTCCTAAAAGTGTGATTCATATAGGTTCAGTTTTCTAGATTGATTTATTCGGGAAAAAATGTTAGAGGGTCAAACCAGCATTGATTAACCCTCTTTTAACCGCAATAAATTTAACGCATTATAACCATGTTGACCTGTTACCCATAAAAATGCACAACGACCAATCTAATGAAATCAAAATGTGTTAATAAGGGTTAGATTTTTATCAATAACTGGTTAAATATAAAGGCTTTACCTAATCATAGTCTGAGGCAAAAAAGTTGAAAAGGGTCAAATTGGGTAGAAGTGACAAAACTTTGATTTTCGCTTTGCATCTCAACGATCTTGATGGTAATTATGAACTGTTGAATCCATATCAATAAAGTGAAAAAGGCTTGATGAGACTTCAGAATCAAGTTAACAGTCTTTCTATAACTTGTTGTAATTTGTTCAGTTTCAAGCCAAAAATGTTATCGACTTGAAATAATACAAATATCAGCTTACTATTCTTTTGTAAGCAAAAAATAAGCCAAGTGGCCCAAGAAACACCTTCAATCTCAAAACGAAATACTTATTTCTTAAAAAAATTACTTCAAATCAAAGCCATATGAACATTCACAAAACATTACCAACCACCATACGGAATTAATATTACTTCAAATCAGACAAACACAAGTAATAAATTTATACATAGTTTAATACAGAATCCATGAAATTCAGAAGGTAATAAGTTTAATAGCTATACAAGTCTATGTATTATGCTTAAAGTTTGAATTTGAATACTCATTCTCTTTATGGCTTTTCTAATTGTGTCTTATCTGGTGGTGGCCAAGGTATTGGGAATTGGCTAACTTGTGTATCCTCTCATCTTAAACAACATCAATTTGTTTCTGGTTAGTTTCTTCTTTCAAAAGCATGTTACTTTTTGAAAACAATCATATTACAATCATCGTATTATAAATTCAATTTGTATTCGGGGTAGATCATGTTATTTGGGTCCTGTTGTCCAGCAAGGGTTTGAGGTCAAGTGGAATGTCAGAGTCGGCCCTTGCACCGACTGCACGCAATCTGGTGGCCAGTGCATGTACAATAATGCCACAAGCTTGACGACCTGTGCCTGACCCTGAACCGCCTTTCTTGGCGGATAGTTTCTTATCAGATAACAAGACCCGCGTCACTTCATCACCATCATATTAGGTTTGCAATCATGTCATATCATTTTGTACTCCTTTTTTATGAATGATAGAGAAAAATAGGCCATGTCCAAAACAAGTTTCTGTATACTCCAAAATATTATTTGGGGATAGTGAAGCAATTATTTTCTTGAGCCTAAACCTACTCGAGATAGAAACATAGTTAAGTCGACTCTATGGGTTTTGTTAATTTCTTATTTTAATTAGTGTGTATCATGTGAAATGTGGTGCAAGGTTGTTGAACTAGAGATGTTACAAACCATGAATATGTCATTGATAGAGGCCAAGGAAATGGTATCGTTTGGAAGAAAAAATGATTTTTGGGTTGGCGATGGAGACTTTCAGGATATACATGGAGTTGGGTATGAAGACGATTTTGTAATTACTCCTCTAGGTATGCTATCTATGATTTGTTACTTTAACGACGTTAAAGTAACAGATTCTCAACTCTCTTATATTATCTATTTGCAGTCCATAAACCTTAAATTTCTTAAAGAAATTAATATTGTCATCATCATCATATGATATAATCTGAAAAGAAGAAAAAAGAAAAGAGTGTGGTAATTACTTAAATTTTAATTAATTAACCTCCACTTGGTTTTAACTTTGTTAGTCCGAAACAAGTTTATGAGGAGGCTTCTGCACTGGGTCAGAATCCCCTAAATGATGATTACAGCTGGTTAGATGGATATCAGTTGCAAGCTTCAACAATGCCAGGTAATCAACCAATTAATCTGCCATCTAACTTAAGCTCCCAGTATATGAATAATTCATCTACATCTGGCTTCCCATTTCCTAAAAGACAAGACCTAACACTCCAGTTTGAAGGCGATAAGCAAACAAACTGGCAGGAAAGTGCAAGTAAAAAACCAAACTCATTCAAGTCAATGACTAATTTCGCGAAAATCTATGCTCCTAAGTTTGGTGTTGATGAGTCGAAGATGATGAAAAGGCTATGAGGCAATAACTACTTTGACACAAATACGAGAAAATTGACTACTAAGAATACTGAGTCAGCAGATTGTAAATGTGGGTTTGTTCAGTTTGTTTATGGGCCTATTAAACTGATTATTAACTTGTGTATGAATGAACAGAAAGATGAACTGCACTCAATAAATGAATTACGGTGTTTATAATTATTAATTTGGTCACCCAACATTGATAGTTTTCACGTTGCGTACAATGTACTCCTTTCCGAGCCAACAATCATACAATACATTCTTAGTTACGATTCTTTCAAAAAGAAAGATACATTCGTGTTAGTTTTCACATTGCATATCATTTACTCTTTTTTGTATACTTGCACCTGATGAATACTTTATTAAGTTTTATTTCATCTTATCAGATTACCATTCATTTCTTTTTTTGTTTGTTATTCACTATAAAAAAAATATCACATTGTTCATAATTCATTAATCGTTACTTAATTTTTAAAAACAATAATCACAAGTCATACCCGCCCATCGGGCGGGTTTTACAATTAGTATGTATATATATATATATATATATATATGTGTGTGTGTGTGTGTGTGTGTGTGTGTGTATATGTATGTATAAGTATTTAATAATTTAAATAAAATAATAATACTTTATTGTTATTTTTGTCATATTATCGGGCTAACGGGGTAATTACAACGTCTCGTTATTTTAATACGTCCATGTCTAATAGTTTTTACCTCGACACTTAATCTTCCATAAAAATTTTCCTTTATTCCTTCAAATCAAATCGACACAACGATTATAAATATTAAATATTTAAGAAAGATTTCGAGGAAAATATATCTTTCGTCTTGCATTAAATTTTGAAGTAAAATAATTCTTTATTGTTAAAATCTTGAAAATTTACCCTTTTAAGCAAGTTTCTAAGTATAAACTCCTTTCGAAAATTCGGCATGACCCGTATGACTATATGACTTTTTCCAAGGATGTAAAACTTAATCCCAAACATTTTTCACGAACCCAACATTTTCCGACAAAACACAAAATCAATACTTTCAACACGTTTTATCCAACCGTAGCAAAATAATTCAATTCCATTTGGCAAGTCCAACAAAATCCCCCTTAGTCCAAACCAAATCCATTACTCCATTTACAAGTCCGCTAATTCATTTACTTGTTATTGGGCCTTATGGCCCATTAAGGTCTTAAGTAATGAGCCCAATAGCAAAACTTAGTCCATACCTCTTTATATATGTCCAAAATATAAACCAAAACCCAATGGACCTTAAGCCCATTAAGCCGAACCAAATATAATTCGAAATCACATATATCCGTGGCCCATTAATCCGAAACAATAAGCTATAAGCTCACAATATTTTATATAAGCCAAAAACCAAATAAGCTATAAGCTTATAATATGAGCTGAATCCATAAGCTTAAAAATAAGCCAAGTCCAATAAGCCAAAGCCAAAACCAAGTGGGCCAAGTCCACTTTTGTGCAGGACCGAAACAAACCAAACGGACCCTTGGTTGGGCCGAGCCCAAACCGAAACCAAACATAACCCAAAACCAAATAAGTTGTATCTAGCTTTTTAATAAGCAACACTCAATACAATCCCCAAAATAAGCATTTTAACAAAGAAAAATTACAACAACAACCAAAATATTCAAACTTTCATTCCTTTCTCCTTTTTCTTTATAAGCCGACGCAAACAAACACCCCTTTATTTACATGTTTCGTTTCCAAGACTCGATTTTTATGACGATCAACTTGTACAACTAGTATTTTAACACCATAATAGCCATAAAAGTACAACTTTAAACAAAGTTTAGAAAACTTAAAAGTGTGGATGACCTAGATTCGGTTTTGACGCGAAAAGAACGAACTCGAATACCTTTTATATAACCCGCGTCTACTAACTATCAACCCACTATCTATTTTTAACCCGTGTTCTTGGATAAATCTTCAAAATCTTTGTTTCTTGCCCCTTGTGTTGTTCGTCCGGTTATAGAGAGAAAAAGAGAGAGATGGAAATTTTTTGTTATTCTGAAAATAAGAGAATGAATGAAATGGTTGAGGTAGTTGTGGCTATAAGAGTACTATGCAAGACATATTAGCTTAAAAATATCCATCTTGTCTTCTCTTTGCTTCCCTTGACCGAATGAATCCTAAGGAGGGTCTCGGGTCTTCCTTTTTATGTCGGGATCACTTAAAAACTTAACTTTTATATATTTAAAACATCAACTGAACTTAGTTAGTATTTTTATTGCGTCTAAAATCATTTTTCCATAAATCTAGGTTATTCACACGATACCTATCACATTAAATTGCTATAAAAATCCATTTTGAACCGTTATCGGCCGACTCCGAACTGAAAACATGAATTTTTGACAAAACTCAACCGAACCTTGCTCGTCCATTTTAAAACACTTTAAACCACCAAATAGGGTTTGACAACTTATATTCAACCAAAATTTTACCTTTTTACGACCGTTACAGTCTTTTACCGAATTTCACGAAAATAACCATTTTTCTGATAACTTTCAAATCTCACACCCATAATTTACGTTTTAAACCAACATTATTTTATCAATACGAATTTATTAAAAAAATAAACCCTTAACACATTCCCAAATTCATTTAATCTCCACTCTCGAATAAACTGTCGTGCCGGTACGGGCTGCATGACGATTTTTCGCTAAACGCGGGAAAACTTCCCGGAAAGCACTGAAAACCTCAAAACCACTTTAAAACAGAAAACGAATCAAAATCGATTCACTTACGAAGTAAAAACTCCATCCAACTCCTGGTTAAACCGAAACCGTTTAACGCAAAAATAGTCAACAAAAGTCAACTTTTCAGCTTTTATCAGGAAAACTGACAAGATCGAAAGATTTCATAATACAACATTATAATATTTTATAATACTTAACCCTGGGCAAATTACCGGTTATCACAGTCTCACCCCCTTAAAGGAACCTCGAAATTCAACTCAAATTATCAACTCGCAATACTGACAGGAAATTCCATTCCTCGAAGAATCACATCAAATCATTGGGATTTAGTCTTTTCAAGCAAGGTTTCTTACGATTCCTCTGAAGACTAATTTTTTCCACAGTCTAAATCCTACACTTTCTCATGGTCAATCCATATTTGTTCACAAAATTACGATAGCCTCTCATACTATCTCTTAGTTTCATTATTTCCTCAAACTTAGGTCACACTGCCTCAGTCGGGTGTCAGGATACGATCCAGTCCTCATCGTGATGACTATTCAACCAACGGGACTAACCCTACAGGGTATATGTCCTACACGATACGACTCACACTCCACTTTCTCAAGAACGCCCATGGTTCTTTACCAATACTTACTTACTCAAAATCCCCAAGTAAAGCTTACTTGGTCAATCAATCCCAGCTCTACCTTTCTAGGAAGGCCGTTACATAGTCTAAACCTCATAATTATTTTCCTTAAACTTTTCCAAATCAATCCTACTCAACGGGTGTCTTAAATCTCACTTCACTTAGGTAGGTCAAGATACCACTTAAAAACTTACATGATAAAAGTGTGATTAGGTTTCCCAATTGATCACTACAACTCTTTGTAATACTCCTCGTGACCAATCGTAACGTACCCACACACGGGAAAAAAACTACGCTCTTAAGCTTAACACAATATAACACAAAATATCGCTATCCACAAAAATCGAACAAAATTTCCTTCACTGTCATGAAACGATTTTAATACAAGTCACCTAACGACTAGTAAGGATTTGCCATAACTACCAATACAAAAGAAACTTTTCTAATCATAATACCGACACTAACCGACGCTACCCAGTTTAGTTATATACACTAACTACTAATCCAAACCTCATATATCCTACACATCACCTTTGGGCTCCTGCCCTCTCCTCATACTGTCAACAATCTCAGCCAACTCCAACCGTGCACGTCTCTCCTCTGCGAGCTGTAATTGCAACTCTCGGTTCTCTCCCTACGTATCACTGATGGCATACCACAGAGCTGCTCTTTATGCATCCGTCTGACCTGCCCACAACTCC
>BQNB010033093.1:0-52623 GCA_026074375.1 Tanacetum coccineum | reverse complement strand
AAAGTTCTCATTGCATCATGTAGGAGTACGTGTAGCATGACTTCTACTATGAAGAAACGTCTATTATAGAACTAACCCTCACTTTTTTGTTCCGTGTTATGGCAAGGGGTGTTCATTAAAATGGTTGGACCCGAAAAACCAACCGATCCAAATGGGTGTTCACTTTTTTGGGCGGTTTATTGGATCCAACCGAAACTAGATCGTGGCTTTTGGTCTGGATTTGGTTTTTAAAGACAATGATTGGAGCCCGGCCACCCGGAAAACCGAATATTGGATAAGCGCATGAAATCTTAAATTTGGTACGGGAAGACTACAAGGCTAATTAATATGTAAATTTGAATTTTACCTTAAAAAATGATTGTTGTGCATAGTAATCATGCTTACAAATGTACTTAATGATTTGATTGGTTGATTTAAAAAAAATGATTAGTGGAAATTTGAATAGAGAAAATACATAATACAATTGTACAAGTGATTTATGCATTATGAATGTGTTGTAGGTTTAATATCACTATACTTTTACCTTTATGTGAGACCAAAATTCAAGCATCTTCGTTACTCTAGTAAATATATCCTAGTTATAAAGCATAAAGACACTTTCCAGCATTAAATTTTTTAAACTTGATTTTTCAACTTACATATATTTATACATAGTGTAAAACTTTTTAATGCATTAACACAATACACACTTGAAAATGAAAATACTTCTTCCTTATATAAAGCAAGCTATTGCTAAAATAGCCACCCTTGCCAAAACTTTAAGAAAACTACACCTGACATTTAGCATTTAAATTGATCCAATGACCCATAATAAATTCCACGTTTAAAAAAAAATAACTTTACACATGATACCCTTCCGGCGATTACCCCCAAACTAGATACCTCATAAACCAAAACCTTAATTGATTATCCCTAACCAGAATAATGTCGAATCCACTGATAACAAACCGACAAATCAATCTACCTCAAAACACATTCAATTGTCACTATAACAATTACAAAAATGTGGATTAAATTAATATTTTGGTCAGCTTATTATCACAAACCAAAAATCAAATATACAAATCTTATCATTGATCATAATTAGGTGCCTTTGGATTTTCGATTTTGAATCATTATATTCAATTAAGTTTCGATTTTTAATTAATGTAAGAAAATTTATTATTTGGGGATGAATTTGTGTTTTAATTGATTTGGGTATGAATTAGTTTTGAAGCAATTAAGCTATGGAATGTAATAAGAATACGATCTTATTCCCTTCTTCCATCTTAATCATAAAGCAACACGAATGTATATGAAACTGTGAATGGATATCAATGTTTATGAGTTGTTTAATTGTTTTCTTTGATCAGTTATTCATTTTGTATTTATTTTGTATTTCTGTAACTAAGAAAATGGATCAAGTTATGACCCAGTTATGAACCCACAACAACGTAGCAATGGGTGTTTCAGGTTAAAGAAATTCACAATACGATATCAGTATCCTTGTCTTGAAGGTAACTTCCAATTCAACCCACTGACTTTGGTCTGGACCTTAATGCCAACTATCATTTCTTCATTACTGGAACATAAAACTAGGTATGAAATATGTCTATGTTATTTATAACTTTCCACTACTTAGAAAAAGTGGCACCATTAGCACCTTTTTTGCTAATTTTCCAGCTTCTTGATTTACATAACTAAAGTCATTGATTAAAAGAAAAAATGTATAATCTTGGAACAAATAAGGCTGGACGGAGTGGAGGTGGGTTTGGCAAACTCACCTAGGTGAGTTTCCAACTCACGCGCGAGTTGCCATGCCACCCTCCAAACTCACCTTGCCACATTGGATTTGCTTGGTGAGTTAACACCGAAAAAACCCACCTTTTGGTGAGTTTCTCACCTCACGGTGAGTTTTATTTGTGGGCCCCTTTCTTTTTTATTAAGTGTATTTTAATTGGTTGTGAGTGTGTGTGGATATTTAGTGGGTATATTTTATATAAAGTGGGTATTTTAATGAAAGGTGAGTTTTAGTGGTAAGGTGAGTTCTTATTACGGTTGAAAAGTGAGTTGTAAGGTGAGTTTTATTTGGAGAGAGAAAGCTGATGTGGCGCTGACGTGTTAGGTGAGTTTTGCCTCACCACTCCATCCAGCCTAAGTAGTTTTACATTTGATCTTACCATAAATAAAGTTTACTTGACCAAATTAAGGTTTAAGAGGGGCACAAATGGACAAGACTTTATTCATGAGTAGAAACAAAAAGGATTATCATTCTGGTTCAAGTGTATGTTGATGATATCATTTTTGGCGTCTACCAAAAGTCTTGGTTGTGATGGGTTTGAAGTTTGATGCAATAGCAGATTTCAAATGGTTTCCATTGGGTGAACTTACATCTTCTTAGGTTCTCAAGTCAAGCAGAAACAGGGAGGCATTCTTAATTCTCAGACAAGTTGTAGCTGAGAGTACTCAATAAATTTGATCTTGTGAATTGTCAAATGCTGCCATCAACTCCCATGGAGGACCAAGTTGCCTTGACAAAGGATGTGGATAGCTTTTGTTGTTGATGTACACTTGTACAGATCTATGATAGGTTCCATCCATGTACTTAACTGCTTCTAGACCTGATATTATGTAAAGCAGTATGTGTTTGTTCACGTTTTCGGGAGGTAAGCCAAAAGACATCTCATCTCAATGGCTGTCAAGAGGATCTTCAAGTACCTCAAGGGGTCTAACCAAACTTTTGGGATTATGGTATCCTAGGGAATCACATCTTGATTGAAGCGCATTCTCTGATAGTGACTATGGTGGTTCCAACATTGACAGGCAAATCCACAACAGGTGGTGTCAAATTGTTGCGTCAAAGACTTATCTCTGGCAATGTAAGGAACAGACTATTGTAGCCACTTCAACAATGAAGTGAACTGTAGCTGCTGCAAATTGCTTGTGGACAAGTGTTGTGGGTTCAAAATCAAATTGTTGGGATATGTTTCCAACTTCATTGAATACAAAATCCACATTGATAATGAAAGCTCAATCTGCATTGTGAAGAACCCTACTGTCTATCATTCTTACGACTAAAAATAAACACATTGAGATTCGTCACACTTCATCAGAGATTGTTATGAGAAGACAGTCACTAAGTGTGGAGAGAAAATTCACACCGACTTAAATGTAGCTGACTTGTTGACCAAACCATTTGATGGAACACGGTTTTCTTTACTTGTTGGTCTTAGCATTGGTTTGTTCAACCCATAACAAACATTTTAATGGGGGAGCGAGGTCTTAGTTGTTTTTCAGTTTGTAATTATAGTAGCTAAAAGTAATCTTAATTGTTCGTTTCATTATTTTTATATCATAGTAGTTATTTTCTATTAAAACTGGTAGTTAAGTAAGGTTAATTCAGGTAGTTAATTTCCATTTTAATACTGGTAGTTATGTAGAGTTAATTCTGGTAGTAACGTTTTCATTAATTCTGTTTATTACAATTTCTGCCAATCTGTTTTTCATTGTTTAGTTACGTTTGCAGGCTAGCATGAATGAAAGGGAAGGCGTGTCATAGGTTTTAACAATTGGACCCATTTTTTTATACACACTTAATTATGGTGAAATAGAGTTAATTCAGGTTGACTCTTAATTAATTATCGTTTGACCAAACATTAACAGTCTAGGTAGTGTAAATTGTTAAATACTGGTAGGTTTGTGTTAATGTGTTGCGGAAATTCGACTTTATTTCTGCTTTAAATTTACTGTTAAATGTATACCGTTAGCGATTTTTTACGGCGCAATGTAGTCATCAGTAGTAGCTTTTAATATAGATGAAGTATTGATTTCTCTTTCATACTTTTCTTTATTTCTTATCTCCTTTTTCTTTTGCAAAGTCTAAAAATTTCCTCTATAACAAAAAAAAATAGTCTAGCCGTTGCTGCTTCAGCATCTACAATTTCATTCACAATCAAATACCTACAGTACTTATTACGGTTGTCAATGGCTAATTAAATTATGTGACTACCGCACATCAAGTGGGGTTTTGCGCAAGCTAACGAGAGTGCGGGTTTGTGAGAGAGTGGATTTTCTTCGAGGTTCTCACCTCTAAGGTATGCTTTAAATGCAATCCAACTATCTATGACTTCCCTTATGTGAAACAATTTTGCAGGAGTGCTATTGCAAGTACCAAGAGGATGGGGTCTCTAGAAATTAGAACAACTATTGTTACCATAAGGTAACACAATCTCTGGAGGCGTCAATATAGGGATTTCACTTCAATTAAATGACGCCATAGGAATTTCAATGTTACCTAATGATGACCTTTTTGAGGGTATGGGTCAAATAGGGTATCCTACTGATGGAACTTTTACCTTTTGGAAAAGTTTCTTTACACCTCCATATGGCGATATTTAAGTCCACCATCTTTTTGCACTGTTATAAGCTCTAAAAGGGTGGATGGGTCAATTTCTTGGGTAGCATATTGCTACTGCTTTGAGTCTGTTTATCCACTGGTTAGAGTTTATAATTTTTCAAATCATTTTTGATGGTATGATGGCCAATTTGAAGAACAAGAAAAAGTTTTTGATGTATCCCCGTTTTCTGCAAAATCGATTTTGGAATATTCAAAACAGAAAAGCAAAACACCCTTATCTAGCTGTGAGCCCTGACCACCAAAGATATTTGGGAATATGAAAAAGGGTTTTCTAAGGAGGCACCAAAGGGGGGGGGGGGGGGTGACCCTTTATTGCCTTATATGTTGCTTGTTGCTACAAACCCTTTGCAGGACAAGAACATGCTGCTCAAGTTCCACCTATTCCATCACCAACACCACCACCTATCCCAACATCTACATCTCCACCTCCACCTATTCCATCACCAACACCACCACCTATCCCAACATCTACATCTCCACCTCCACCTATTCCATCACCAACACCACCACCTATCCCAACATCTACATCTCCACCTCCACCTATTACATCACCACCACCACCACCTGAGACTGAACCTACCACAGATGAGTACCTCTATGAGGAGCACTCTCCTGTCCACCATCACTTCTCACCCTCACAAGAACAGGCTCCAAGTCGCATGCCTATGGATGATTTGCTTCACACAGTTCCCAAGTTGATTTCAAGAATTGATAGCCTGGAATTGGATTAAACAAACCAGCTATAACCATGGAAATGCAATAGTGAAGCTAGTCAAGAAGGTGAAGAAGTTGGAAGGGTTTCTAAAAAGGAGGAATTTAGTTTTGACAGATTCAGAGGATGAAGAACCTGAGGCTCAAGGGAGGAAAAGTCAAGCTGATCCTCAAGATTCTTCAATACAAGGACTGGTTACACCTCCTACAACAAAGGCACATGCTTCAGGGGAGGAACAAGTGGAAGATATAAGCCCAAACACTCTTGAAGCAGCCAAAACTCTCTCAAAGGTTGCCTCTTTAAAGTCAAGGTCCATTGACAAAGGAAGGAGGTACAAGAGAAGAAAAGAGACTAAAGGTAAGAAAGTAGTCTCAAGCTTGGACTTTCAAGAAGATGATGCTGTTGCTGAAAAGATTAATACTGCTGGTGAGATTAATGCTGCTAGTAATTGAAAGTTAACACTGCTAGTAACGTCTAATACTGGTAGTTATTGAATCTTAATACTGTATTGAGGGCAGATAGTTACTGTGGTGAAAATAAAGGGACATAGAGAGGGGGAAAGCTCCTATGCTAAGTGAAGAAACTCCAAAGAAGTCAAAGGAACAAATTTTACAAGAAGAAGCTAGCCTTGCAGAAGCAATCAGGTTGGATTCCTTACAAAAAGAAGAGGAGGCTAAGCAAATTCATTTGGATGCTCTCCTAGCACAAAGAATTGCAGAAGAAGAAGAGCTGACTGAGCAACAGAAGAAAAAGAAAGAAAACGCTCAAGTACAGTTTGAGCTCAGTATTACACAAATGAAGACTGGGATTTGATTAGAGCAAAACTTGAAGCTAATGCAGAGTTGTCAAAGAGCATGCTTGGAAGTGAACTTCAAGGAGAAGACTTTGCAAAGAGAATGGTGGATATTGTAAATCAAAGAAAGAAGTTGTTTGCTGAGAACCCCCCCACCATAACCCCCAAACCCATTACCACTCAAAAAAAAAAAAAAAAAAAAAAAAAAAAAATAACCCCCCTCCACTCCTCTCCATAACCACTCCATACAAAAAATAAAAAAAACAAAAATTAAAAAATAAAAAGCCAAAGCCTAAAAAGGAACAAAGCAAATGACCAATCACAGATTGAAAATTACATGATAACTACTTTAAAGAATCAAGGGATAATGGAAGATAAATCAGCTCTAAAGAAATTGAGTTGTGCAAGAAGTCAAGGAAGAGGTTTGGCACACAAACTTGTAAAACAGGATTGTGTCATATTGCTCAATATAAGTTTTTGAAGCCACTAAAGCTAGCTTGAAAAGATTTGGTGAAGAGCTTCAAACAAAGACTCCAAAAAGACTGAAAGAAGATAAAGATGATGAATCAAAGGAGGATGAATCAACAAAGAAGTCTGGAAAGAGAAGAAAGCAAATGGCAAGGAAAGGTATGAATACAAGTGTTGATGAAAATGATTCTGAAGATTCAGATAAGGTTGGTAAGCATGAAGAGTCTAACACAGGTACTGAAACTCCTATTAATCCTGTTCCTGTAGCTATGAAAACACTTGTTTTGTAGCTAACTTTAAGATTTTAAACAAGGAGAAAAAGGAGTATACCAATTGTTAGGGTAAGATTGGAACAGATATAGTATACATTAATTTTGGTTTGCACAATGTTTAAAGTCTATAATCTCTAGTGATGACTCTTCATGTGTTGTACAGAGATAGTAATGAAATAGTTATGGGTATGGATGGGCCTGAGGATAAGTTAGAGAAGGGATTTTGGAAATGTTTAAGAATTATGTTTAAAGGAACCTCTTAGCACAGATTCTATCTGGAGTAAGATAGGACAGCAAAAGATTATAAGTTTTGGAGTTATTTTTGGATACCTGTTGGTTGTTGCTGTAGTGTAGCGGGTTTGTTTAGGGTACATTGCTTAAACTTAGAATCCATGGACTTGTTTATATGTTATCTGAAGAAAAAAAATATCCACATTTTGCGAGGTATGTAAAACAAGTTGGAAAATTAAAGCTTTTTTTTTTGGGTCATGGGAAGATGATGTGAAGATTGCTATAGATTATTGAAAATGATGGATAAAAAACAAGCAGGCATTAGAAAGTAGTGAATGTGTAGGGTTTTTTGAAAGACCTAGGATAGACGTTGAGAAGGATAACAATGGTGAAGGTCGCTATGCACTCTAAACAACAAATGGTTATCAGTTCCCATGTCCTACAAACATAAGGACTGGCTTAGTCCAGGAGCAAACGGCTCTCTCTTGGTAAAGGACTTCTCAAATAGTTTTTGGTTGACAACTTGCAAATAAGTTTGTATGGTGTTCAACTCACCATATCTGTTTAAAGTTGAAGAGAGAAAGAGTTTGGCTTTATTATGCCCCACAAAAGTTTAGGGCCTTTGTGGTAAAGGCATTTGTGGGAAAACATAACCATAACTAGGTCCATAAGATTATGGCTTATGGTAATTTAAAGACTCTTGCGAAAATCCATATTAGCTGGTTGACAATTTCCAAAAAAAATTGTATGGTTATTCAATGCCCATAGTATTTTATACTGAGCATAGGCACTCCAGAGCAAAACGCTAGCTGGTTAAAGAGTTATCAATCCCGTTAATAGCTGTGATTTGATCAAAATCATATTGGTTATCAATGTACCATGGTCTTACAAACCTACATTGACTAGTTCTATGAAACGGCTCATGGTAAAGAAACAAAAATCAGTTTATGGCTGGTAGTTTGCCAAAAAAAAAAACTATATTTTTGTTGCAGTCAAAGATTGAGAGTGCCTATGAAGACTAGTTGTGTCAAGATTTGAAGAGACTAAAGACACATTATTTGAAGACAGAGTTCAAGACAATCCTCTAAAGCCCAAAGGTGAAGCTTAACAGTATTTAAGATCGAGAATGGTTGATAGGATCTTGACTAGTTCATGAATGAAGATCAAGATTAGGAGGGAGAGGATTGTTTTTAGGAAAATATGTAAAACAGGAACTTTAAAAATGGTAGTATTAAAGTTAAGTCTGTTAGTTATAGTTATTACTGATAGAAATAGTTAGTACTGTTAGTATAGAAGTTAAGTCTGGTAGAGCAAGTTAAGTCTGACAGCTTTAACTTAGTATGACAGTATTAAAGTTAATACTGTTTGACCAGACAGTTAAGTCTGTTGTAATTATAGTAATAGTTATCAATTAGCGTTAATTAGGAAGAGTAAAAGCATTATCTCTTAACGCGTTTAGGGTTCCTTAAGTCTATAAAAGGAACATAGAATAGTATTATAAAGATATGAGTTGATTGAGTATTCACAATCAAATAGTAATAGTAATAGCAAGTTTGGTATTCGTTCTTGTGTTCATCTTGGTATAGATATTGATATTCCGCGTCAATATTTGTATTCACAGTTATTGTCTCTCATAGTATCTTTGGATTTATTCAAAGGACTATCAGTCGTTCAAGGCTCATTCAGATCCTGTTTATAAGGACCTTCAAGAGATAGCTTCAATGTTGCCAGGAGTAACTTCCTCAAAAACAGTATTAAGATTTTCACTACCAGTATTAACAGGATTAGTACTGGTAGGTGCTGGTGCAGGTACTGGTCCTAAGTGCTTTATAGCAAGAGCATCCAGCTCTTTTCTAAAGGTCATAATGTCATCAGCAGACTTGGATATTGGTGTAGAAGATGGCTTCTTTGGGGAGTGAGTCTTCTTTTTAGCAATCTTTTCAGAAACAGCTGCTTTTCTAGTTGCTTCAGCTAGAGATGTAGAAGAAACCACCATCAGGTCTGCATCCTCCTTAGTCTGCACATCAATATCAATGACCTCTTTTGAACCTGCAGGGTTAGCTTGATTTTGCAAAGAGACAGGTATATAGTTCATAGAGTCTGTAAGATAGTCTAAGTCAAACATCCATAAATCACTTAAGGCCTATTCCATGTACATTGGGTTTTTTCCTCAAGAAAGTTGACATAAGGTTTACTTCAATTCTTTTGGTGACTAAATTATAAACCCTAAAGGCTTTACTATTCACAGAGTAACCAACAAGAAAACCCTCATCAGATTTCCCATCAAACTTTCCTAGTGGGCTAAGAGTATTGAGAATGGTAACATGGCACCCAAATGGTCTTATGTAGCTAAGGATTGGTTTGTGGCCAAACAAAAGCTCATAAGGAGTTTTGTTCTGAGGCTTGGTCACTCTTACCCTGTTGAAGGTATAGCAAGCAGTATTGACTGCTTCTGCCCAAAAAGTGGTAGGTAAGTTGTAACATTCCGTATTTTCATGTCATTTTACGACATCAATTATTTCATTATATTTTTTTTAGTTTTTATCTCGTACGCGTTTACTTTCAAATTCTTATCGTATAGTTAAATTCGCGTAAAGCTTTTAAATTATTCAATTAATGTGTAACGGGCACCAAGCAATTTAAAAGTTTTATGTCAAGCCATCTTATATATTTTTTTTTCAAAGTAATATTTAACTTTTATATTTTATTTTGTTGGTTCGTTTAAATTTAATACGTTTGCGATAAAATTGCGTTTAGGCACTCCGGAACCACCAAAACTTTTCTACGCTTCACAAATACCCACTTTTATACCCATTACTAAAAATTTACAAACAATATATCATCTACATCGTATGTATTGCCGGGAAATTCTTGCATTGTGTACAAGTAATATAACAAAACTCTTCCTTTGGTCAAATGGTTTATTTACCATACTTCATCATGTTCTAACCATCCTAGCATACTTTGATAAGGGGCCATACCTAAGGACTTAAGACCCATTACTTGAACCTTACTTTGACTCCTAGACCATGTCTTGAACTCCAACATTACATCTATACATAAAGTTTATATCACTTACATTAGACATTTACCACTTAGAAAAAAAAATCAAACATAACCTCCTTTACCCTCTCTATATAGCTCACGGCATCAAGCACACCACCACACAAACCCATATCAATTTTTATACAACCCATACACTTATACACATTCATCCTAAGATATTCTAAGGTATTTCCAAGCATTGGCTAACCTTTTCAAGTATTAATCAAGAAAAGTGAAACTAGGGTTTTAAAATGGAAAGCTAGGGTTTTATATCTAAACAAGGGTTTAGATACTTTGGTTCATCATCTTACATCATAATAAGGTTATCTAAAAACCTTCATGTCTTTACTTTCATCATTTTTATATGTTTACATGTTTTATATAACTATATCACCACTTAGGATTTTTAATATGTAAAACGAATTATCACTTATGTTTATGAATTTACACACTTTTCTTATGTCATATTATTATATATATATCATGGAAAAATGGATTAATAAATATGTTGACATGTTGTTTAAGTATAAACATGATTTTGTATAAATTTGGGTTTATAAAGTTAATAAAACAAACTCTTTATAAATGAACACACTTGGATAATAAAAGGGTGATTTGATTTCGACTTCATACAGTAGGTTTGACATTACATAAAAATAATACGCCTCATGACGATTCCAAAATGATAAAAAACTCGAAAAACCAATTTATATTTTTTTTTTTGATTTATAACGAAAAAGATACGTTAGTTACGAGTTTACGACGAGAAATACTTTTATAAAACTATTTTTATAAAATTTACTATTCATTACAGAAAGTGATATTTTTAAAACATCAAAAATATGATATAACTTTTAATTACGAGATCGTACTCGAAAGAATCGTTAAAAACGGAGCTATAACGAATAAAATACGACGTTTACGAGTTTACGATAACAAAAACTATAAAAATAAGTATATATCTGTTATGAACAGTAAAAATCACTATTCATCAGTAAAACTAAAATTTTAAAAATGTTATATTTTGATAACTCGACTTAATACGGAAATGTGGGCATAAGAAACGTAAGAAACGGGCTTAAAACGAGAAAGTTACGCATTATTTTCTAACTTGTGCACTATTTCCTGAGGTGAATAGTGTTGGTTCGTTTTTAAAATAAATTTTTGCGAAACATTTTAGAATCATTTATATAATATTTATACATGTCTTAAACTTTATAAATATTATTTTACAAAGACAATTGAATTATATATTCGATTATACGAGTTCAATACACGGAATAATATTTAGCTATAATGCAATTTAAATATTATCCGCCAAACACGGTTAGACGGTGATGTAGCTATATAGAATCATATGTTGTATTAGTTATCAAAGTACTATATTACTAGGGAGTTTCATAATGAGGCCTCTTCGGGGTGGCGTATCGACGAGTTGTTGGATTTACGATTTAAAGTGTCCTAGCTCCTCATACGTTCACTTAACGACCCTCATAATTATGATAGCTCCGAACGAGAGTATGTATGAGCTATACGACCTTATAAGATAATCAAAGTGTTTAGTACTTATTCGTCCTATATTGGGATTAGGTTGCTTCGGGATTCTTCGTGGACGCATTTTTCTATTTTGAATACTTGTTGATTTCCATTCAATCAAGTTTTGTTCGTTAGCCCTCCTTTTCTACTAATTGTTTTATTACAATTCGGGGAGATTACATGCTGATTTCTTTGGACACAAGTGTTTTCAAAACTGTATGCTATTTTCTGAATTTAACATTATTGCTAAGTACCTCTCTGCCACTTAGTTCCTGTTATCATGATACCGTCAATTACCTGCTGGGTATACGTTAGTGTTATGGATAGATCTTTCGGGACTGACCTTCCCAGTTAGGCTGTGGTTTGCTAGTTGACATTGACGCATTTAACATTAGAGATAATTCGTAGGATGTTTTGACCAGCATCTGTATTGAGAAAATTGTTAGGGATGTTTTTATGTAACATCTGTAAATCCGTTGTTGGGGCACAAACTCAAGTACTGGTTTGATTACAGTTTATTACGTTCAAGTTCGGTGTCATGAGCTCACTCTATAGGGCAATAATACCTGTTTTTGGACATTGAATGTGTTTCATTAGTTACTATTACTTCGATCTTGTGGTCCACGGCTATTTCCATGATAAACCTATATGAATTCACTTAACAATTTTGTTGACGTTTTTAGATGGTTTTTTATCTCAGGTGTGAGGCATATGCTGGATGGGATAGCCTGAGGATATACTATTAGAGGATTTGATTTTCTTAAATTCAATGAAACTTTTGTCTTATAAAAATCTTAATGTCTTTTTATCAGATACTATGGGACCTAACGTGAAAAACTATGATATTTTGAAAATGACATTGAATGAATCTTATTTTTAACGTCCATTTAAGGTCGTTTTCTATATTTTGATTTTTGTACTTTGACGTAGCACCCCATTGTTACCTTTCCGCTGCGACACAGATTTTGGGTGTCACAGATGGTACAGAGCCAAGGTTTTTTAGGAAACTGGGTCATTTTCAAAACCTAGTCTATAACACAAGTTTAAAGATTTTCTTTTTCTTTATTTTTAAATACACGAATCCTTCATCGATCTATCGAATATCCGCGCTTGCGCAACTCCCTGATCCTTACCTATTTTCTGATTATTTAATGATTGATTATATATAATCTTATATTATAATATTAGGTTTTTTTTAAAATAAATATAAATTCGATCTCTTACGTCTATCTTTTGACATATCAATATCTATTTCTATCGATCAATTATATAAATATCGACTATCCTGATTAATTTATGATATCAATGCTTAGACTTTATCCCTTTAGAATTCTGCTTAAAATTTTTTTACTTTTGAACTTTCGTTCTAAATTTCTTCTTGTACTTTTGCTTAAATTTCTGTTGTACCGACATGATTTTCGGAATTATTCTAATCAAAGTCATGTTTTGTGAAAACTTCGTCACCATACTATATAAAAAAAAAAAAAAGAGTTCACTATTTGACTTACGCTCATAGTTAAAGCCATTTAAAAAGGAATAATGCAAACGAATTACTAAGGCATGGTAACGAAATATTCCAAAAGACATAAATCAAAATAACAAATAATTTGTTGCAAAACATCCGTTTTTTATGATCTTAGTAATAAGTATTACATAAGGACATAAGGAAATACAAGTTTTATTTCAACCCTCCCCTAACCATAATATCTAGTCCTTCAAGCATAGATCCACGCAATAGCAAGGATAATGACCGGCACGAGAATTGCTAGAATAAAGGCCAAATACTGAAATCCTTCTTCGTATGGGAAGTAGGCAAGATAAATGCCGAGTGCTATCGCGGTCTCCATCGCCAAGATCGTGATGATGTGCAACATTTGAGGATTGGATAGAGAAAATGTAAGTGAAAAGTTAAGTGTAGTATTGGAGAAAATGGAGAAGAAAATTTTGTAAAAAAGGAGGAAAGTAACGTTTGGGGGTTACTGTTTGTTATGTTCCACCGACCGTTGGGGCATGTTTCATATATAAAAAAAATTTTATAATAATACTTAATAATTATCTACACCTCTCATCACCTTATTCCGAAGAAATATCCGCATCTTTTTCTCCGAACCCGTACCTTCCTCAAGTGCCGCAACTTGAGCCTTGAGGACAAGGCTCTTATAACCGGAGGAGACTGTAACATTCCGTATTTTCATGTCATTTTACGACATCAATTATTTCATTATATTTTTTTTAGTTTTTATCTCGTACGCGTTTACTTTCAAATTCTTATCGTATAGTTAAATCGCGTAAGCTATAAATTATCAATTAATGTAAACGGGCACCAAACAAATTAAAGTTTATGTCAAGCCATCATTATATTTTTTTTTTCAAAAGTAATAATTAACTTTTATATTTTATTTTGTTGGTTACGTAAATTAAATACGTTTCGCGATAAATTGCGTTTAGGCACTCCCGGGGAACCACCTAACTTTCTACGGCTTCAAAAAATACACACTTTTATACCCTAATACATAAAATTTACAAAAATATATCATCTTACTCTTTTGTATTGCCGAAATTCTTGCCATTGTGGTACAAGTAATATAACAAAAAACTCTTCCTTTTGGTCAAAATGTATACAATACTTCTCATGTCTTTTAACCTTACTATTAGCATACTTTGACTAAGGGCCATACCTAAGACTAAGACCCATTACTTGAACCTTACTTTGACTCCTAGACCATGTCTTGCACCATACTTACATCTATACATAAGAGTTATATCACTTACATACATTACCACTTAGAAAAAAAATCAAACATAACCTCCTTTACCCTCTCTATATAGCTCACGGCATCAAGCACACCACCACACAAACCCATATCAATTTTTATACAACCCATACACTTATACACATTCATCCTAAGATATTCTAAGGTATTTCCAAGCATTGGCTAACCTTTTCAAGTATTAATCAAGAAAAGTGAAACTAGGGTTTTAAAATGGAAAGCTAGGGTTTTATATCTAAACAAGGGTTTAGATACTTTGGTTATCATCATTAAATAATCAATAGGTTATCTAAAAAACTCTCATGTCTTTACTTTCATCATTTTTTATATGTTTACATGTTTTATATACTTATATCATCCACTTAGGATTTTTAATATGTAAAACGAATTATCAATTATTGTTTATCGATTTACACACTTTTCTTATTCATATTATTATAATATATTATATGGAAAGATTGGATTAATAATTATGTTGACAATGTTGTTTAAGTATAAACATGATTTTGTATAAATTTGGGTTTATAAAGTTAAGTAAACAAAACTATTTATAAATTGAACAACTTGGATAATAAAAGGGTGATTGTTTTCGACTTCATACAGTGGGTTTGGCCATTACATAAAAAATAATACGCCTCATGACGATTCCAAAATGATAGAAACTCGAAAAAAATGAATTATAACGAAATGATAGTTAGTTACGAGTTTACGCATGAGAAATACTTTTATAAAAACTGATTTTTATAAATTTTCCTATTCAATACAGAAAGTGATATTTTTAAACACATCAAAAATATGATGAACTTTTAATTACGAGATCGTACTCGGAAAGAATCGTAAAAACGGAGCTATAACGAATAAAATACGACCGTTTTACGAGTTTACGTTAACAAAAAACTATAAAAAATAAGTATATATTGTTATGAACAGTAAAATCACTATTCATCAGTAAAAACTAAAATTTTAACAATGTTATATTTGATAAACTCGACTTAATACGAAACTGTGGCATAAGGAAACGTAAGGAAACAGGCTTTAAAACGATAAGGTTCGCATTATTTTCTAACTTGTGCAATATTCCTAGATGTGTTTTGTGATGTGTTGGTTGTTTTTAAATAAAATTTTTGCGAAACATTTTAGAATATTTATATAATATTTACTACATGTTTAAACTTTATAAATGATTATTTTTACAAAGACAATGAATTTATTATTCGATTTACGTGTTCAAATACCACGAATAAATTGTAGCAAATGCATTTAAAATTTTATTTCGCACACACTAGTAGACGGTGATGTAGCTTATATAGAATCATACGTTGTATTTAGTTATCAAAGTACTATATTACTAGGGGTTTCTAAATTGAGGCTCTTGGGTGGCGTATCGGACGAGTTGTTGGGATTTACGATTAAGTGTCCTAGCTTCTCATACGTTCATACACGACCTCCTTAATTATGATAGCGCCGAAACTGATAGTATGAGGAGTATTACGACCTATTAAATAATCAAAGTGTTTTGTACTTATACGACCTATAATGATTAGGTTGCCCTTCGGATTCCTTCGTGACGCATTTCTATTTTGAATAACTTAATTGATTACCCATTCACTCAAGGTGAGTTCGTAGCCCCTTTTTCTACTTTTGTTTTATTAAATTCGGGGGAGTGGAGATTACACTCTGCTTGATTTTTTGGACACAAGTGTTTTTCAAACCTGTATGCTATTTCCTGATATTACCAGGAGTAACTTCCTCAAAACCAGTATTAAGATTACCACTACCAGTATTAACAGGATTAGTACTGGTAGGTGCTGTTGCATGTACTGGTCCTAAGTGCTTTAAAGCAAGAGCATCCAGCTCTTTTCTAAAGGTCATAATGTCATCAGCAGACTTGGATATTGGTGTAGAAGATGGCTTCTTTGTAGCAATCTTTTCAGAAACCGCTGCTTTTCTAGTTGCTCCAGTCAAAGATGTAGAAGAAACCACCATCAGGTCTGCAGCCTCCTCAGTCTGCACATCAATATCAATGACCTCTTTTGAACCTGCAGGGTTAGCTTGATTTTGCAAAGAGACAGGTATATAGTTCATAGAGTCTGTAAGATAGTCTAAGTCAAACATCCACCTATGGCCTATTCCCTGTACATTGGGTTTTTCCTCAAGAAAGTTGACATGAAGGTTTACTTCAACTCTTTTGGATACTAAATTATAAACCCTAAAGGCTTTACTGTTCACAGAGTAACCAACAAGAAAACCCTCATCAGATTTTCCATCAAACTTTCCTAGTGGGCTAAGAGTATTGAGAATGGTAACATGGCACCCAAATGGTCTTATGTAGCTAAGGATTGGTTTGTGGCCAAACAAAAGCTCATAAGGAGTTTTGTTCTGAGGCTTGGTCACTCTTACCCTGTTGAAGGTATAGCAAGCAGTATTGACTGCTTCTGCCCAAAAAGTGGTAGGTAAGTGTGAGTCAGCTAGCATAGTCCTAGCAGCCTCTATAAGGGTCCTATTCATTCTCTCAGCAACCCCATTTTGCTGAGGAGTTCTTGCATTACTAAACTCCTGTTTTATACCCTTTTCCCCACAGAACTCAAGCATAACCCTGTTTTTAAATTCTGTCCCATTATCTGATCTAATGATTTTTACTTTTTGATTAAGTTGGTTTTCTATCTGTCTTATAAAAGTCTTAAGGATGCCACTTGTCTCATCCTTTTTGGCTAGAAAGAAAACCCAACAAAACCTTGAACAGTCATCAGTAATCACTAGACAGTAACTTGCATGGTTGATACTCCTCACAGAAGTTGGTCCAAATAAATCCATATGCAAGGTATGTAATGGGTGGGTCACATATCTATCAATCTTGGCCTTACAGGAGGCCTTGTGTTGCTTTCCCTTCTGACAAGCAACACAAGTGTGGTCATTTTTGAAACTCTTGGAAGGTAACCCTCTAACTAGATTATCCTTTACAAGTTTATTTAAGTTTTTGAAATTAAGGTGACCTAACCTCCTGTGCCACAATTTAGCTTCATTAGATGAGGCTTTTGCTAATAAACAAGTGTATCCTTTTGAAGAATCAACATTTTTCATATCAAAAGTATACATGTTGTGTTGCCTAGGAACTTTAAGAAGAACCTGATTTTCATCAGGCATCTTGAAGTCAGAGGACACCACAAAACACTCTTTTTCAGTAAAAAGTACATTTAGCTTTTTATCACATATCTGAGATATGGAGAATAAGTTAAAATGTCCAAGTTCTTTCACAAAAGCCACATCATCAAAAACTAAATTTCCTAATCTAATTGTACCTTTTCCACTGATACTACCTTTACTTCCTCCAAAAGTAACAGATCCCACTTTGGATAGATCTTGATAATCTTCAAGATGGGCCCTGTTACCAGTCATGTGCCCAGAACATCCACTATCAAAAATACCTCTATGCTCCATATGCTTCAGTGGATGATCCTGCACAATTAAAAAGAGATTAGTTTCTCTTTGGGACCCACAAAGGGCCTTCATAGGCTTGGGTCTTGCCTTGTGGACCCTTGAGAACATGAAAATATGTATCAGGGTTGGTCCACTATTGGTACTTGGGAGAGTGGTGTTTGTTTTTCTCACAAACACAAACCCCCCCCTTTGCTGAGGTCTTTACAGCCAGTACCCATTTTTGCCCTTAACGCATATATATTTGAGTTGTATGCTGTATTTCTTACAGTGAACTTTGTTTTGAAAAACATTTCTTTGGACTTCTAAGATTCACCTGTGAAGTCTGGTTTGATAATACTGGTCTATTTACTCTAGCAGTATTAACATTTTGTTTGCCAGTATTAACTCTAGAACTACCAGACTTATTTGAGTGCCTAGGAATTAACATATTATTCTACCAGAATTAAACATGTTGTCTTGCCTGTTATTAAATCTAGATGCACCCAGACCTTAACTTGAGTACAGCATTACATGCCACACTACAGAATTACATGTCATGACCAGTATTAACATTTACCCTACCAGTTTTAAAAGTATTTCTAGCAGTACTAAGGTTGGGTCTAACATTTATAGGTCTGGGATTGAACTGATTTGCTTTATTAATTCTGTTAGTGTTATTCCAGGCTGGTGTAGCTTGCCTATCATTAGTATGAACCACCCTTTTGCTCTTAAGGGCAGCTTCCCTTGCCATCTTTTTCTCATAATAGTCACAATCCTTAATCAAGTGACTAAAACTTCCACATACAAAACATGATTTTCTTTCAAAAGAGTATCCTGCACCTAATTCTCTTTCCATTCTTTGATTCCAATTCTGTCTTTTATAGGAAGGAATAGGTGAGGAAGTCACTGGTGTCTTAATTTGTTGCCTAGGTTTTTACATGCTTTGTGCAAAACTTAGGGGCTACTGTATTTGTGGGGTATGTAGGAACTTGTGATTGAGTCTTTTGGGTGAAATGGTAACCTGTCACTAGAAGGTATTGGGATGAGTCATCATGACTGATTGGTCAGATACAGTTCCTGGATCCCCATCACTTGTCATTGGATTGACAAGTTTGAGTAGTGAGTGGAACTAGCACCAGACACATTTCCAAGCTCCCATTCAATGTCATGAGTATGGAAAGGATGGATGGAAAACAAAGGAACTGCATTAGGACACTTTAGGACTAGGAGATTGAGGGTTGAGGCCCATATTTACCATCACATACAGAGAATCATCTATGTCATCCTGTTCCCTAGAAACCAATAAAAGGTATAGTCACCACTAAGAGGATGAGGGACACCTTTATATTCTACCTGTTTGAATCTGCTGTATAGTGGGATGTCATAATACCCTGGATCTGTTTCCCTAAGGACAAAAATACCTCTACTCATCTCTTCCTCATATCCTAGGACCTCAGCATTTGATTGTATTCCATATCCTAAACCTATCTTACAGTTGAGGCTCATCCCACAATCAAATAAGCTTCCAAAAATTTTAGAAGATGCAAACAAGAATTCAACAATTTTTTGTAAATGCATCTTTATCTTTGACAGCTTTCCATTCCTATTCTATCTATATTTTTTTAGCTTTTTCATCTTTTTCAAACATTTGATTAGCTTTGAAAATGTAATTTTCATTTAAGGAAATTTGCTGTTTGTGGGAGGCTCTAAGCTGAGATTCTACCTTCTTAAGACCTAGCTTATGGGCAGTTAAGGCAGCTTCTTGGTCACCAAATTCAGATTGCAATTCATCATACTTAGCTTTAAGAGCATTATATGAATCTAAACACAATTTAGAGCACATATACCTCATTATTCCAGTGGAAAGCCATTAGTGCATGATTGAGTTCCTCATCTGTAGTTCTGCTCACCCAATTGATTTGACCTTCATCAATGGTCAATCAGGCTTTCCTTTTCAGTTCTCGCTGGCTTGAAACTCTTTAGTGTAGATACCTCTACTTGTCTTCCTGCCTGCTTCCATCGTTTAACTTTTAAAACTTGCATCCTAGCAAAATGCCCAGTATTGTGACAATTGAAACACTCAACTTCTTCTCTTATTCAAATGCAATGCATTTTTCAATCCACTCTTGGCTTCTACCTGTCTTTGTAGAACTTATTAATATTTATGGCAGTCATAGAAATTTGACCAATTTATATCCATCTCTTCAATCCAGATCATCAATTTGATCTAGGTCTTCATGTATCAAATCCACATCTCAGCATTTGTGGCTAGAAAAGAATGGATAACTTCATCAGCAAGAACAGGAGTAGGCAAGGTTGGTGTTGCTTTGAAGAGGAAGTGGTATAAGAACTATTAACTTCCTGGTTGGTGGCTTGGCTTTTGCTTGCTTGAAGAGGCTTTGGCTTGTGAATAGAGAAGCCACATTATTCCGAATGAAAGGGAAGAAGATGATGGTCTTTGGATGTTCTTGTTCAAGAAAATCCTTATTATTGTATTGTGGATCATCTATTGACAGTGTGTCAATATTCTTCTTTGTTCTCATTGTCATGGCTAGACTATCCCATGCAGGAGGAAGAGACCTCAAAAACTTGTGATTAGCATCTTCATCTGACACACCAGCACCAAGGGCATCCAACTGTGATAGAAGTTTTTGAAACCTATCATACCCTTTCTCCAAGCTTTCCTTAGAAGAAATAGTAAATGCCTCAAACTGTTGTTTTAAAACAGCTTTTTGCATTTTCTTCGAGTTCGCATTGCCACCAAACCTTGTCTTGATGGTGCACCCCAGATTCTTTGGCATCATCCTTGCCATTGAAAAAAGTCTGAGAATGATCTTTTGGAAATAAGCCTCTAGCAGTAGGTTCTTTAGCTTTCCTTTCTTTCTCTTCAGCAACCTGTTCTTCTGTGTGGTTGGAGAAGAACCTGTAAACCACATCCTTTCCTTTGGTGACTCGCTTATTAGTTCCCATTTTGAATCACTTTCCAGACCTCATTATCTATATACTCAAGATAATGTTCCATCTCCATCGCCCATGTATCATAATCATCTTTTTGAAGGACGGGCAGTTTGATGTTTGAAAGTGTATTTGTGGTGATTATTTGTGGTGGTTTTGCAGGAGCATCTCCTTTGTTGGATGCTGGTACAGATCCATCCAGAGATGCATCATCATGAAGAGAAAGTTCCTCATCATCATGAGAGAGAATCTTCGTTTTGCAGAACATGACTACTTGTTTTGTGGAATATAAAAGTTTGATCTATGTTCAATCTTGTGTAAAGTCCCTTTAGTGGCTCTGATACCACTTGTAGGTCCTTATAAACAGGATCTGAATGAGCCTTTGAATGACTTATAGTCCTTTGAATAAATCCAAAGATTCTTCTTGAGTGACGATAACAGTGAAGATAGATATTGACGCGGGAATATCTAATGTCATTTACCAAGATTAACCAAGAAACGAAATACTAAAATTTACTTATTTACTATACTATTTGATTGTGAATGCTCAATCAGCTGTTATGTTTACAATACTATTCTATGTTCCTTTTATAGGCTTAAGGAACCCTAAACGCGTTAAGAGATAATGCTTATCTCTTCCTAAATCAACGCTAATTGATAACTATTACTATAATTACAACCAGACTTAACATTCTGAAACAAACAGTATTAACTTTAATACTGCCAGACTTAAGTTAATGCTTGGCAGACTTAACTTGCTTCTACCAGACTTAACTTCTATACTAACAGTACTAAACTATTATCTTATCAGCTATAAATATAACTACAGATTAACTTTAATACTAACAGTAATAAGGTCGGTATACAATATTTTTCCTAACACCGAGAGGGCTTGTTAGCTTGGATCCGAAACTTGACTTTCCTTTGAGGACGAACGAGTTCATTCTTCGAGGATCGAACGAGCGGCTCGAACTAGCGGACTCGAACAAGTGGACTCGAACAAACGACTCGAACGAGAAGAAATTCCGAACAGCGGTCTCGAACAAGCGGGACTCGAACAAGAAGAATCGAAGAGAAGAAACGAAATGATCGGACTCGAACGTGAGGACTTGAAACGAACGACTCGAACGAGCGGAATCGATACGAGGTGGAAATCGATCGAGAAATTTTTTTTTGGAGTTTCGAACGAAAAATTTTTTTTAGAAAATAAACTTGGGTGACGAAAGGGTTTACAGTAAAACATGCCATAACTTTTGTCCGTAAGTCCGTTTTAGGCCCAGTGACCTCTCAAATCGAACTAAAAAACCACAAAAAAAACAAATAAAAACCACAAAATTATCCAAAAAGAGACGGATCACGCTGTTAACCACCATTTAGCTGGGTTAAGATTTGTTCGAAGGCCAAAAAACATCTTTTTATGAATTATTGACATTTCAGTTTTTTTTTGGAATTTTTCGCTGTGATTTCCGAATCAAATCACTCACGGTTTTCTATTGATTTTGTAAAATCCCGTTAATTCAATTTATCGGTTTTAATCATAGAGTGTAACATCCCATGAATGTTAATTAATAACAAACAACACAACAACTGTTAATACACTACTCAAAAGATTCGAATAAGATTCACTAAAACGTCAAAACGGCTAAAGATTCGGACTACGATGACAAGTGATCACGAAGTTGATTTGGTATCCCTCATTGAGATTGAAGGTTGACGTTTCCACGAAGGCGGTGTCTACTTATTTCATCATCGAGACTTCCTTCTATTTGCTACCCCTTTTCTTTAAACCCAATCTACCGTGATGACTTGCTTGAACGTACAACGATTATGATTGAGACTTGAATTATCTAGTTACCAGCAGTCAGGGGTGGTTGGTTGCAGACCTGGTTAACTATTACTTAAAGGAGTTACATTGTAGTACTCAGTGTCACACGCAGAAGTCGATGTGGATAATTTCAAGAGGTGTTGTACTTCTCATTCTTTCGGAGTAGTATTAGAGTACGTAAAGATCTAATCTTGCAACGTTCTTATTACAACAAACAATGCTAAAGATTAAGTAACAAATTTGGGGGATTTTACTTCATTTTCAAGTGTGTATATCCGGTTTAACTTCACCAAGTGATTACATCATAGCCGACAAGAATACGAGGTTGGAAAGTTAGCCAGAGAGTTTATAGGTTGAGATGCAATAATAACACTTCTCCACGGGTATTTTTGTGCATTTCAAGACAACTGATACTTCACAGTCTAAGGCAAAATCGTCAAAGTTCTTCAATGACATTCATTCAGACCTTTGATATTTACCAAGTGTTCTTGATTTTGCTTAACTCCTCTACGGTTTGTGAAGTCAAAGATGATAATGTTCTTATGTAAATCAAGATTTGTGATTATGACAGAAACCTTCTCGAGTATATGAACGTACACGAAAATGATGCTTCTGGATTTTACACCATCATGGCGGGAAATGTGTACATCGGGACTTAGTTGACTTTGATGTTACCGTGGTCAACCTTCCAAGGGTGGAAGTAGATGTTAGACTAACTTTACTTAGTATGGTTTGTGAAGTATACTGCATATGTGAGAAGAATTGTTGCTGATTTCTCGCATGTACCTCCGAACGAATATTCACCAAGACCTAATGACAAGAGCTCAGCAGTGGTCATTGTGTGTGTTTTGCCTTCATACAAATTTCCGACTGTGCACGTCGATGACAAGTAGAAGAATGGTTGGAGCTTACATCAAAGGTTTCAGAACCT
The DNA here is from genome assembly GCA_026074375.1 of Tanacetum coccineum. Classification (NCBI taxonomy): domain Eukaryota; kingdom Viridiplantae; phylum Streptophyta; class Magnoliopsida; order Asterales; family Asteraceae; genus Tanacetum; species Tanacetum coccineum. Next base: position 29,271 of record BQNB010033093.1, on the reverse strand, counting down.
GCTTAAGATAGGGATGTTGTTTGGGGGGAAGCTGATTAAGAAACTTTGCCAAAAAGGTGAAGTCTATGAAGAAAGTTTTTTTCGACATGCTGCATGAATTGGGGGAAGTTAATCCAGTTTCATGCTTACTATAATGTTCTGTACAAGTATAGACAAACGAAGATCCAAGCTGGAAAGTAAAGTTTCAAGAACTGGAGAACTTCGAGACATCTTCAGCTTTGGAAGCACTTTGGAAGACATGTTTATGTTTTTGTATGTACGTGATAGGAACTTGTAAGTAATTCCGTATGTCCACATATTGGGGAAGATTTGTTAGCCTTAAAAATATGTGACATATCAGGAATTACATTGTAATAATTAGGCCAAGGACTACAAGGTGGACTAGAATTGTCAAGTTAGGATAGTCTTGACCTATATATACCCTCGCATACTTCCATGAAGGGGTGAGGATTCATTATTGTAAAGTGTGTGTGTTCTTGACTTTCTCTCTCAAGAACACACATCTTTCTCTCTTTCTCTTTCTCTCTCTAAATAATATGCTTTCTATTGTTCAATCCTCCCGACCTCCGAATTTTCTTTGTTAACTTGTGTTTCTTATTTCTAACAGTTCTCCGCCATAAGGGAGCTTGTTGACATAGTGAAGAAAACTCTCGAGTTAGGTGCTCGAGGAGTAGAGTAGGGCGAAGAGGTGCTTCGTTGCCGAACCACTATAAATCCTCGCATTGTGGTTTGATTGTTCTTACTCTTATCTCTTGTCTTACATTATTCTCCCATACTATCCTATTAATTGTTTAGATAAGTATGTTAATACAAATAATGTCCAAAAACGTTATTTATATTTTTCGACCTCTCAATGTTTTGATAATAACAAAATGTGAAAACGTTTGCGATAAAATTAAACGTTTATAAATTACTAATCATAAAATTCTATTTCTATGATTAATCACTTAAGGTATGGATAAACAAATCATTAAACATGATTAGTGATCAAGAAAATAACTTTTTTCTTAAATCTTATACTTCCACAAAAATGTTTTTATAAAAATATAAAAACAAATTATTTATTAATTAAAAGAAATGTTTTATTAAAAACATAAAATTTGAATTTTAAATTTTCCCCCCAATGAAGGTTCCATTAACAGATACAACTTTCTCACCAAAAGGACAAAAAAGGGAGCGAATTTCATTAGTGGCGGGCCCCCTTATTTAAGGGGTGCCGGGGACCACACCAGCAACGGACTACTTTTTTGTCCCTATAATATGGGCCACCCATTTCAAAAAATCAGACTTCTTTTTGACCAAAATTTTCAATCAGTATTAGTTTTCTCTCTTCTCCTTTTTTTCTAAAACACATATCTTGATCACTAAAATCATATCTTGATTTTGTTTTAAATTTTAGTGATTTAATTCTTTTATCCTCCCTTCTTCACCTTCTAATCAGTGAAAGAGTAGGAACATTCATGTTCTGCTACCATAGGTATTGTTATCAAGTGATCTTTTTCTTTCTTCTTTTTTTCAGATCACAAACATTTATTAGATTTATTTTGTGTTGTTGTATTAATTGGATCAGTTTGCCTCAAAGTGTGTAGATTGTATATTGGTTATGATTTGGATTGTGTGTCAATCCAAGTGTGTTAGATCTTGTGAGTGTTTGAATGATCTTAGTGAAGTCTTAGATTGGTTCTAGCTAAGATTAGGACTCGACATCTAGCTTAGTGTCGGAAAAGAAAGTAAGCGACGTGTAAACGGTTTTCTCCACCTAAAGGGAGCTTGTTGACATAGTGAAATCTGAGTGGAGTGGCTCGGGGAAGGAGTTGAGGAACGAGAGGTGCTTCGTTGCGAACCACTATATATTCTCATGTCATTGGTTTGATCGTTTCTTTCTTTATCTCTTTACTTATTACTTGCATTATTAGATAGTTTTGTTGTGATTCATATTGTTGGTTGATTGACATACATCTCGAATCAAACTATTTCATAAGCAAATTTTTAAAACGCAAATTAACCGGTAAAACTATTCAACCCCCCCTTCTAGTTTCTACAATTGGTATCAGGAGCAAGGGGTAACTTTAATATTTTTTATAAATATTATTGGTATTTTAAAGCTTGGATCGATCTTATGGATTCTGACAAATATCTAGAAGGGCAAACTATGCCGAGAACCACTTTTGAAAGCGATAGTTTTTATTTAATTGGAAATTTAGATTCGAGAGGACTATATGTTAAATCAAAAGATCTAGATCTTTGGCATGTTATTACCAATGGTGATTTTCAACCTATTATTCAAAATCCGGAAACCAAACTTGATGAGGTTATCCCTTTTGAAAAACAAACGGATGATCTTAAGAAAAGGCTTGCAAAAAATAATGAAGCCAAAATGGTTATTTACAACGCTTTGCCTAGAAAAGAATATGAACGAATTTTCATGTGTAATACGGCAAAAGAAATTTGGAAAACCTTGTTAATCACCCATCAAGGTAATAGTCAAGTCAAAGATAATAAGATCGACCTTTTGGTCCAACAATATGAACAATTCGTCATTTCCGAAGACGAATCTATAGATAATGCTTTTGCTAGATTTAATACTATTATTACTAGTCTTAAAGCTCTTGATGAAGGTTATTCTAGTAAGAACTATGTAAGGAAGTTTCTTAGGGCTCTACATCCTAAATGGAGAGCAAAGGTCACGGCAATTGAAGAATCAAAAGACTTGACATCACTATCTCTTGATGAGCTCATTGGAAACCTCAAAGTCCATGAGATGATCATCAAGAAAGATTATGAAATAGTCAAAGCAAAAGTTGAAAGAAAATCTCTTGCATTAAAGGCTAGAAAGAAATCTAGTATGAAGAGTGTTCACTTCCAAGAGTGAAGACCGAAGAGTTGCCATGGCGGTAGAGACTTCAAGAAATTCTTTAAGAGAAAGAGGTAGATTCGTGAGACAACCTCGGAACGACAAAAAGACGTTCCAAAGAAGCCGTGATGACAAGAACGGTAAAAGTGATAGAAATGTTTTAGAAAAAAAAAAAATGCGGCGACCCGAATCATCTTATTGGAGAATGTCCAAAACCACCGAAAGACAAGAACCAAAGAGCCTTTGTCGGAGGTTCTTGGAGCGATAGCGGTGATGAAGATGATGAGAAGGTCAAAGACGAAACATGTCTTGTAGCTCATGCATCAAGTGAGGTATGTTCCGAATCCTCTTACTTTATGATGATATAACTCTCAATTGATTAGTATAACTTTAGGCAATGAATATGATATATTATGTATAATGTGTCTAAAGATAATCACTAAAAACAAAAGACTAAAACCACAGAAATAACTTAGAAAATGAGCTTATAGAGAACTAAAAGATAAACTTATCCTATTCTGAGAATATAGACAAAGACAGAGGGATGTTGATCTCGAATTGTGCTGTGCTATGTCTGTCCTCAGAAATTGAGAATGATAAAAAACTCATAAGATGGAATCTATAGTAGATTAAATAATTTGAAAAAGAAGAGACACATGCTTGAAATGAAATGCTTGAGAATATCAAGAAAACCCTCGAGTGATAAATAGTAGGTTTAGGGTTTTACTAAATTCTTGCTTGAGAGAGCAGTTATATCTGTGTAGAACAAAGGAGAATAAAATTTGTAAAAACTCAGAGAAAAAAAGAGCAGTCCTGTGACTGATGGAATAAGTAGAGTCCTTACAGAGTGTAGGAGAAGGCCTTAAGAGTATGGGACCGATCCATCCTGTATAATGTTCAGGTGCCCCTCAGTGTAAATAAGGACTGACCATCCAGTAAGACAACCAATATGTGAGGAAAAGTTGTTGAGTTTTTGATCAAAATCTATGTTGGGTCCTAGAACCTAAAACATATAATAGTGTATAAACATAGTATAAGTTAAAGAGTTCCTATGGTAGCAGTCGTTGTGTACCGAATCGAAGATTCAAACGAAAAGTTTTTTAAACCTAATTGTTCTCTCAAATCCTCGGATACAGATTGGATTTTCAAAACAACTTTAGATTAGAAATAAAACTCTCACTCCTAGAGAGAGTCAATAATTGAGGATATTTGACTTCCTAAAACTGTCTGCAACAAGAAATGGAATCATGCTTGGTGTCATCAAGTAGCAACCTCTTGACATTTCCTGTATACTTAAGAACAACTATCGAGTTACACAACAAAGTTACATGTCCAAGTAGGAAATGTATATTCCAGTGTTCCTGATCCTATCAATGTGATCATAATGCAGAAGGGTTGTTTGGCAATTACAAACTTTTGAACCCATTGTGTAGATATTGGGTGTACAAACCAAATAGTTTTAGAGTTAGTTAGTCTCTGTATAATATGTATAATATATGCCTTGGAGGTCTACATTGGAAACACCAATGAGAATGGATCAAAGGATAGACGGATGCTCAAGAACAGATGACGGGTAACCACGAAAGCTCTTCCTTACAACTTACAAATGCATACAATGGATGAGTAATGTCGGAGTTTTTGTAGTATTCTAATTCGCAAGGTATAATATGTGTCATTGGCAGAAGGTACGATTGTGTGATTGAATCTCTCTACAAAATGAGATAATGAGTAGAACATGTTGATAAACTTAGGTTTAACTTGCTTAGTATAGGACATTTGGTTGTGACTAATATGTGTAGTAGAAGTAGTCTCTTTCTAACAGGACATGATAGTGGAAATCTCTAGGATATGTAAAGTCATAGGATAGGTGCGTTATTGGAAGAAAGGACTTGAGTGTGTGTGATGAGGTAGGACAAATAGTCTATGTGATCATTATTGAGTGTCTATGCAACGATTGAAGTGAAAATTGAGACCATACTTTGTGGCATAGGAGAGTTGTAAGGTCACAGCTAAAAAGATGCGTTCAGTGTTTATCGGTTAGCTTGTAAAGAGAAGAGAATTAATTAGAAATACTTACCTAGTGGGATTAGTTATGTGATCTCAATATTGATATATGTGATGCTGGACAAAAGTGTGTAGAAAACATGCTCACGCTAGTCTGTCAAAGCTATAGGAATGTTTTAGTGTGTCAAGCGAGACTAGATGCTTAGAAGACTTGTATGAACCACATAGAGATCTTTTTGATGTCCATCCGTCGTTGTGGTGTTTACTATATATACAAGGAGGAAGTAAGTTACTACCCTAGTCAGAGTTGTAAATTGAATACCTCAGAGATATACCCTTGGTACTAGATTCCTAGAAGGATGAGAACCAAAGCTTCTGGATAATACTCAAAGTATGGAAATGTTTTAGTAAGAAAAGTCCAAAGATCAACTAAGGAGATAGTTACAATAGTGTCAATAAGAACTGAAGATAGACTGTAGCCTAGTGAAAGATTAGGATAATGAAGTGCCAATAGTTGGAGAATTTTGTGATGACTAACTGGTATTTTATCTTCATATGTACTGAGATTCAGATCTCCACGCAGACTCTATCAAAATCACAAAAGAGGTGTGGTTGAAAGGAAAAATAGTGATACTTCAAGAAATGGAGTTGAGAAACTTGAGTTGAAGAACGAACTCAGAATGATCATTTGACCCTCCTGGAAAGTTTAGTGGTCTGACGTATGTAATGATATAGTTAGATCTTCAAAATATGTATACTTAAACCGGTGGTCTATATAGAGCTGAAGCTATGAAATAACATCTTATGAAATCTTGAGAGGATTAGGAAACCTACTCTTGATTAAGTTTATAGAGTGTGTTTGGAGTGTGCGTGGTGCACGCTCACCTGAAACAATGTAAAGATTAATTCTTACAATGTATGAGACCCAAAGTCTGTGCGGAAGGTGTCTGATTTAGGTTACTCCAAAATTGTAGTAAAGGTTAGTAGATCAGATCTTAAGTTAAACACATAGGAGAATGTCGAGATAGAAGAATCAGCTGTCAAACAGAGTGACAGTAGAGTCAGATTGAAACTCCAGCCACCTTCTAACACAATCATACCTCGTGGATGATGACCGAGAGTAGAATGAAGATGAGGAAGCTTTTAGGGAAGTTCGAAAAGAAAGTAAAGATCTAGAAAGACTATAAATGTGAGGAGAGAGAAACTTCTAGGAGATTGATGAAGTAGTCGAGTCTATTAGAAGGCTCAAGCTGTAGGAACCCATATCTGCAATAAGATGTCAGGGGAAATCACATATTATGGATCAAAGAACCTATGATCACAAGTATCAAAGATCCAGAAGCAACTTTTATTGCTTCATTTTCCATTGAACCTGAGAATGTAAATGAAGCTCTGTGGAGACGAAAGTTGGATAGTGCTGTTGCAAGAGAAGAGTATTAAATAAAATTCATGTATAAAGATGTTTGAGGGGTTAGTTCCGTCAACCTATAAGAGTATATGACATAGATAAGGAACTAAAGTGGTGGTTAGAGAAATCAGAGTTAGACGAGAATGGCCTTGGTGTTGTGTCTAGAAATAGGCTAGAATTAGTCGCTTGAAGGCTATACAACCAACAATGAGGGGCATCGATTATGATGAAACTTATGCTCCGGTTGCTAGACTTGAATCTATTAGGATATTATTAGCCTATGCTTGCGCCTTAGATTTTAAATTATTCCAAATGGATGTAAAAAGTGCATTCCTGAATGATTTTATCAATGAGGATGTATACGTGGCACAACCTTTGGGATTCATTGATTTTGAAAAACCGGATCATGTTTATAAATAAAAGAAAGCTTTATATGGTCTTAAACAAGCACCCAAAGCTTGGTATGATAGATTAATAGCTTTTCTTATTAAACATGAATATAAAATAGGAATGGTAGATAACACTCTTTTTACTAAGAAGAAAAGTTCAAATCTCATCATTGTTCAAATATATGTCGATGACATTATATTCGGTTCGACTTGTCAAGACATGTGTGATGAATTTGCCAAAATCATGCATGACGAGTTTGAGATGAGCATGATGGGTGAACTTAACTTCTTCCTTGGATTACAAATTAAATAAATGGAAGACGGTATCAAAAACCGGTGCAACACTCTCGTACCAAACACATCGAAATTCGTCACCACTTCCTCCGTGATAATGTTCAAAAAGGACATATATCTATCGAAAAAGTACCGTCCGTCGACAACATTGCCGACATTCTCACTAAACCCCTTAAACGTGAATCGTTTAACTATCTACGTCTTGGTTTAGGAATGATGGAACACATTCCATAAATCATATTAAGTACGCATCTCTTTCTTCTGTCTCAATTCTAGTCCGTGTTCCATTCCGTGTCGTGACAACTTAAATACTTCATCCGAAGTACTTTAAACACATTTAAATTGCGAAATGCAAGTTAAATTGTCACTCCTCCTAGTCAAATTTTTGTCAAAACAAAGTCAGAAATCACTGCCTGCGGGCGGCCCCCATATAGGCGGCCCCCTTATATATAAGGGACCGCCAGGAGATATGGGACCGCCATCAGAGAAAACGAAATATGTACACCTGAAACCAAAATTTTCAAAACACAAAAACAAACACCCCCTTACCAGCGGCCATTGACGAACACAACCCCAAATCCACCAAAAACTCAAAATCGACCATTAAAACTTAAATTGAAGATCAAATCAACATCAATAATCATTCCTAACATCTCTAAGATCATCAATTGTAAGTCATTTCAACCATTTCTTTCATTTTGAGTCTAGGGTTCATGATGAACACCAAAAATTGAAATTGGGTATTTTTCATTTTTATTTCAAATTTGTTCAATTAAAACCACTAGGATACAATGTATAACTAAAATGCTTCCCGTAGATATAGGATTTGCATACATTGATAGGGTTTGTCGAAAAATTATTTCTTTTTAACCAAAACCCCAATTTCATTTTACAAAATCACTCACGTTAGGAACACAATAAAATTGTTGTTTTGCATTGTTAATACAACCCAAAAACGTTTTCAAACACATGCATAATGATCTCATCAACAAATTTCGAGATGCATAATTCATATGTATTTTTCGACTTGTTTGGTTGAGCAAAATCAAACTAAGGAGCGTTTGGATTAACTCTTAGGATTTTATATTTAGGTCGAGTTAATCGCAGCTCCACATTTGTTGCATATAGGCACACACTAGCTCATCTTTGCTTAACATTTCTTTTAAACCATGTTGATTTATAACTCTTCTTATTAGGGAAACATGCCTAGCAAATATGCCGAGGACTATAAAAGAACACGGTCATACATCCCAAGAATTTCACATGAATATAGCCATAACCATCCCTTAAAACAAATATTCAAAAACCTTGAAAAACGACTTATTCATGAGGGTCGGGTGGTTTATGATGATTTCACAAATCTAAATTATGTTCGGTCTTTGTTTGGTCTAATCGACTTTGAGTGTCTCATTGACATCAATGAACAAATTTGTCCTCGTTTTATTCTTGAGTTCTATAGTCAATTTCGTCTCTCCTATAACGACGATGGGGAAATTTTTGTTGAATTCATGTTCCAAGATCAATACTACTCTTTTTCTCTTGAAGAGTTCGCTGAAATTCTAGGGGTACCATGCGAAGGCGCATGTGTGTTCACCGACAAGTGGGCACTCTATGAATTAGCGAATGGTCTTCCCGGAGATGGTCCATACCAAACATTTCTTCCATCTCTGGATGATATCATTACTCTTGTCCGTGTCGACCGTGAAGGTCCTGTCACTCGTGTACGTCACAAGAAGGAAATTGATGTTATTGAATATCAAGTTCTTACTTGTGAAATTGACCCAACTTTCAAAGACATTGAAACCATTCTTCGAGAAAATGTTTTCGGGCTGGGGGGAAATAGGGATCATGTGCCGGCTTGTCTATGTCTCATGATTTACTGCATTGCCAATTCTCTGAACTTCAATCTAGCCTACTTTATGGATAAGAGAATGGAATGGGTATCTAGACAATCAAACATCATTCTTCCTTATGGTATGTTCTTGACCAAAATTCTCACCCATATCCTTAATGAAAATCCTGAATTACAAAATCCTTCCTATGTCTTGTACGATCGTGTCATGGAACCTCTTTTCTCTTCCCAAGAGCAAAAGCCTAGAAAGGACCGTGGCACGAGAAAAGGTCGTACCTCTACTTCTTTAACTCTCGCCTTCGGTGAACCATCTTCATCTCATCCCACAAATGATGATGAAGATGTTGATCACAATGAAGGTACCTCGCATGCAAGTACTCCTTCCCCCGTTAGTTATGTCAACTCCCTTACCAATCAAGTTCCTCAAGTCTTTCAAAATCCACCTAATATTGATCCTCATCTTGAACCATTCTACACCCGCCAAACCGAAATCATCAACCGTCAAGTCCAAATACGAGATGAGCATCGTGGTGGAGTAAGGTCAATCGGAAAAAGTCTTCGAAGGTTGTGGAGGAACTTAAAGAAGTGAGATATGAGGAAATCTCTTTAAGACATTATTATCTATATTATTTACTAATCTATTATGATTATGTGTCTTGACTTATGCTACTTGTTAGTAACTTAGTACTTAGTATGGGCAACCTAGCTTGCCATGGATGATCTTTCAATTTTATCATCCTAAACTAATGTTTGCATGCACCTTGATACATTTTAGTTATGCTTAATATATTATACATGTTTATGAACATGTCAATTTGTATGCTCTTTTGAATTGAACCTAGAATGCATTGTACTACATGTTTGATTGCTATGGCTTAAATGATTTTGGCTTGATTAATAATAGAATTTTTAGAAATATGTTAATCTAAGCATTTTAGAAATTTCTGGAAACAAATTTTTAAGTCTCCAGAAAACGGCCCCCTTAAACACTGGGCGGCCCCCTTATATATAAGCGACCGCCAGTCCTTTAAGGGACCGCCAACAGAAGGTCACGGATTCTCCACTGTGACCTCCAGATTTTCTGTGCAGTTGACCACTATCTCATCTAGGCCTAGCTAATTTCTGCTTTTTGATAAACATACTTTGGAATCAAAATTTTCTAACCTCATGCTTTACTACTTCAATCTATCTCTTCCACCTTAAATTATGAACAATCTTCATCACCTCATTCATCCTCTTCACCTCACTCTACCATGACTTCCACCAATGCCTCCTCATCCAATCCTTCTAAGAAAATCAAACTCACCATAATCCCTCCTAGACAATTATTTGTCAATATTTCTAGTGATGAAGAAGTGACAACTACACCCTCTCCCATTACCACTTCTTCTTCTCCAAGTGCTCCTAATGCACCATCAAAAACTACATCTACAAAAGAAACCACCTCAAGTCATGAAAACACTTCATCCTCCTTTCAATCTAAGCTACAATTATCACCAACTCCTTCAAATGAACCAACCTCTCCTCAAACTCAAAATCCTTTTCTACAAAACCTAATGGATGTTCCTCCAAGACCCTCTAATCCTCAACCTATCCAAACCATCTCCCCATTGGATATCACCCTCTCATTATCACCAATCACACCTCTTGAAATTCCATCAAGTCCACCATCACCTCAACCTCCTATCATGGGACATCCACTTTACTACAACTATCATGACTATCATGGATCAACTTGTGTTTGTTGTTTCCACAACCGTAACCTCTACTTGAACCTTCGAGATGAAATGAACATTATGTTTGCTCATCTTGAATACCTTATAACAACTGCCCTCACAACTCACTTTCCACCTCCACCTTAAATTTCTCTCTTCTAAAAAACCTAATAATGGAAAACCTAAAACCATTTTGTCTCAAAATCATGCCTATGAATCTTCTAGGATAAATATTTTAGCTTATGCTCACCCATGCTCTAATTATCTTATGTTAGGTTATGTTTGTGTTGTGATGTAATTTTATGATTATGTATGCTTGTATTCTCATATATTGTCCTTGTGACTATATATGGTTTATTTATGTATTTCAATGAACCTTATTTATGCTTCAAAATGTGTGGATTGAATCTTTAAGATATTTGTCATGCTATGTTTGCTTGCACTTGTACCTCTAATCTTGTTTTGTAGCAAACAAATTATCGTAAGATTGATCCCTTGGTGCCCCGAACAAGGGGGAGCTTACATCAAAGGGGAGTCTTTAATCGTCGACTTCTTTCTCTCTACTCAACTCGACGATCAACCTTTTTGGATTCGACAAAAAGGGGGAGAAGTAGAATTAAACTCATTAATAATTTATAAACCTTTAAATTTTATACTAATGCTGTTGCTGAGACTTGTTGGTTGAGGAATTTGCTTCGTGAGTTGCATACACCTTTATCTTCCGCTACGCTTATTTACTATGACAATATTAGTGCTATTTACTTATCCCGCAATCCGGTTCAGCATCAGCGTACGAAGCACATTGAGATTGACATACATTTTGTTCGAAATTTGGTTGCTGCTGGTCAGGTTCGAGTTCTTCTTGTTCCTTCACGTTATCAGTATGCGAACATTTTCACTAAAGGATTGCCTTCCGCATTGTTTGAAGAGTTTCGTATCAGTTTGAGCGTTCGGTGTTCTCCCGCTCTAACTGCGGGGGAGTGTTAGCCCGTATTAGTGTATGTATTTGTAATCATATCTTTGATGAATGAGTATGAACATTCCATACTTACAGTTACAAGTAAGTTATCGTAATCATCTTAACCCGATTTATGTTCATAAGAAAGCTAGGATTTAACAGAATGAGATATTTAATTATAGGACAGCTAGAAATGACAATGCAAGTTCATGTGATTAAAATGGCGAGTAAAGTTGGCACCGGGGTGACCAAACAAACAAGGCATGTATATAGTACATTTAACACCTCGTGTTTAATGAGATCAAAATTAATAAAAATAAAAGTCAACCAAGGCGGCTTTCAATCGTATCCAGATAATATTGCCAATCACTCGATTATTTATTTAACTTTTTGTATATTTTCAAACTTTTTTAAAATTTATTTATTGAAAGTGAAAGAAGATGGAAGTATGATGTGTATATCGTAGTTGTCTGGATGCACTAATAATAATAATATTTTGTTTTGTTTTTATTAGGTTAGCACTCAAAAAGTTGTGTGGTGTGATCTTCCTGCCTTTTTCCTTTTTTTTCATCTTTTTTATATGTTTCTTTTTTTTATTCATGATAAAAATCTTGTAAAACTACTCATTGAACAAATAATGTGTGACATAGATAGGTGAGTGTGCACGGTTCGTTTAGTCAGGTTTTTTTTTGACTAAAACCGAAACCGAACCGAAATATTCGGTTTTTATAAAACCAAAACCGTTCGGTTTTTGGCGGTTCGGTTTTTTTTTTTGACGTTCTCGTTTTTGGTTTGCCTGTTCGGTTTTTTTCGGTTTCAAACCGTTTATATTGATGGTTTTGGCGTACTTTATATGTATATATTTGTTTTACATAGGAAAAATTGTTTATTGTGATTATATGTTTTTATAATTTTTTTTGTCAATATTAGCCTAATAATGTTTACATAAAATTATACAATTATACACATATAAATGAGAGAAACACACGTGGATGTGAAAATACACATAGTATGATCATTGTCATATATGTAACGATATATTGTCAAGTAAACACACGTATACGACAAACACATATATAAACATTAACATAATACATATATTATAATTTCATCCATAAAATAAAAATAAATTTAAAATTTTGATTTATTATTTATTTATTTATATTACATTAATTATATATTATTATAAAATTGGTTTGGTTCGGTTCGGTTCGGTTTTTACGGTTCGGTTTTTGGAAAAAACCGAAACCGAACCGAAATTTTTCGGTTTTTAAAAAATTAAAACCGAATCATCGGTTTTTAGTTTCGGTCGGTTTTTTCGGTTCGGTTTCGGTTTTGCTCACCCCTACAAGTTAACAAGCAGGATTACGCGCGCGTTGCCGCGTGGCGTTAATTTTTCGCGCGTTATTGCGGGACATTAGTTTTTTTTAATTGTGTGCGGGTTAATTTTTTCGGTCTTATGTTTAATAATTTATTTTTTTCTTATATGGGCTTACTTGTTGGGCTGCATGTTTAAATGTTTTTTTTTGCCATACGAGTTTTTTTTTCTAATATAATTTTATGGGATTACGTGTGCCTTAAATGACAATCGCGCTTTATTGCAGGACATTTTTTTATTGTATTTTTTGCGGGTTTATTTTTTCGGTATCATGTTTAATAGTGCGGGTTTATTTTTTTGGTATCATGTTTAATAGTTTGTTTTTTTCCTTATAAGAGTCTATGTCCCGCGCGTTGTTGCGAGCCGTTAAAATTTTATTTTAATTTTTGTTTTCGCGAATTTATTTTTTCGATCTCATGTTTAAAAGTTTCTTTTTTATTTATGTGTTGGGCCTCATGTTTTTTCGCGGGTATTTTTTTATCTGAATAAATCAGTAATTTTGTAATAATTTTTTTCCCTCCTACTTTGTGCTTACGAATTTAAAAAAAACCCGGTACTGTAGCACTGTTACGAATTTAAAAAGGAAAAAAAAACCACTTGGGCTGGCTCAAAGTGGGAGCCCGGTACTGTAGCACTGTCAAAACGACAGTGTATAAGCTTGAAATTGAGTATAATATAATATAATATCATGTTTAATAGTGCGGGTTTATTTTTTTGGTATCATGTTTAATAGTTTGTATTTTTCCTTATATGAGTTTATGTCCCGCGTGTTGTTGCGGGCGTTAAAATTTTATTTTTTTAGCGAATTTATTTTTTCGGTCTTACGTTTAATAGTTTCTTTTTTTTATTTATGTGTTGGGCCTCATGTTTTTAGCGGGTATTTTTTTATTTGAATAAATCAGTAATTTTGTAATAAATTTTTTTCCTCCTACTTTGTGCTTACGAATTAAAAAAAAGGTACTGTAGCAGTGTTACGAATTAAAAAAAAACACTTGGGCTGGCCCAAAGTAGGAGCCCAATAGTGTTGCTGACACAAGTTGGAGCCTGGTACTGTAGCACTGTAAAAACGACAGTGCATAAGCTGAGGAATGAGTATTATATAATGAGAAATGCTAGACTCACATAATTTTTACAAAAATATATTCACACCTACATGTGTCACTTGATTATGGAAAGTGAAAAGTAAAAAAGAGAAAATTCCATGTAATTTAATTGGTACACCACACATGACACATGTAGTTATGAATTTTTGTTTGTAAAAATTATGTGGGGGAGGATTCTTTCAAGTTACTTGTAACTTGATTGATCAAGTTAAACAATTTTCAGCCATTAGATTTGATCAAATGGCCCAAATCAAATGATAATAATCAACTTCTCTTTTAATCTTAACCATTAAATTTAATCCAAAGATTAATATTTGTCTAACTTGATCAATCAAGTTACAAGAACTTGAGAGAATCCTCCCCCAAATTATGTGAGCCTATCATTGCTCTCTTATATAGTTGATTCTTCACTAGGTATAAAGTATTATACAATCCAATTTTAAAATAATATAAAGCCTTTAGAGGTCCTACCATGATCCTAATTAATGCGTAATTTGAGTCATACTAGCTATGCTCATTTCATTATAGATTTCGGATCGGGTTTGGGTTGACCAATCTGACTCGTTTATTAAACATTTTATGTTTGAGTTGAGAATAAATTAAGTGGGTCGATCCGTCAACCCGTTTAAGATTTTTTATGAAACTAAAAATTATTTATATTTTATTATATGTGTTAAATGGGTTAAACGGGTCGACCCGCAAACCCCGTTTAACCCGTATAACGTGCCAACTTTTGTATATAAAACGGGTTAAATGTGTTAACCCGAAACCCGTTTAATCTATTCAACCCGTGTAACTTATTTAATCCGCCAACCTAAATATATATACAGGTTAAATGGGTCAGGTTTAAGTTATGTGTAAACAAGTTAGAGTTAACATAGCTGACCCGATTATTTAAATGAGTTAGATTCGAATTGGGGTTTTCTGACCCGTCAACCTGTCAACCCGAATTGACACCCCCTAGTTCCATATACAAATGATTTTTATTATAAAAAATTACTCCAATTTGTTTTATACTGTTTGAAAATAGTCTACTTCGAAGAAATAAAGAGTCTTGGAAGATGCACAAACATATATAGCGTCATCTACTTCTAGAATGAATATACAAAGACATGTTTAATCCGTAAATAGGAAATATTGTGTCACCAATAAATAACCAAACCATTATAACTAACCTTTAACGACCGTTAAGTATTCTATACATAAACTTATTAATTAGTCCATTTATATAGGGGACCGTTTTTTACGGAACCATTTTTTTGTACAGAACGTACAGAACCAAAATATATATATCAACAAGTGTGTGTGACTGATAACAACATATATGGCCACTTCTTAAATTAGTCCATTTCAAAACAACCACCAAAAAATAATTCCACCAGGCCATGACGACTTGTTACCACTTGTTCTCGATAGTTTTCGCCATTGTCGGGTTAACGAGTCCGTTCATCGTGGATAGCTACGATGAACGCGAATTTTTATTAACTCTCAAAACAGCCTTAGCCAAGGAATCGAATACAAAAGTATTCGATTCATGGAACCTGAATAATTCAGTTTGCATCTTTACAGGAATCACTTGTGACGATTCGGCTTCTTTTGTCATAGAAATCGACCTCTCGAGGCAGAATCTTCGTGGTTCCATGATTCCTTTCGATTCCATATGTTTATTACGTTCGTTACAAAAGCTTTCGTTAGGGTTTAATGCTTTACATGGAACGGTGTCGAAAGACATCAACAAATGCTCAAACTTGACCTACTTAGACCTCGGCAACAACATGTTCTCGGGCTCAATGCCGAGTATTTCGTCCATGTCGTCGCTTCGATATCTTTACGTGAATAACTCAGGGTTTCAAGGAGTTTTTCCTTGGGAGTCATTGAAGAGTATGAAGGAATTGATTGTTTTAAGCGTTGGAGACAATCCTTTTGATCAATCTCTCGAGTTTCCGAAACAAGTTGTGAAGCTTGTTAAATTGCAATGGCTTTACATGTCGAATTGTAGTATTGGAGGTGAGATTCCGTCTGCTATCGGGGACCTTACGAGCCTCGTTAACTTTGAAGCTGCGATGAATTTCATCACTGGAGAGATTCCAGCTGAAATTACGAAGCTCGTTAACTTATGGCAGCTTGAGGTGTATAATAACGATTTAACCGGGAAGCTTCCCGTTGGATTAGGCAACATGACTAAGCTCGAGTTCTTCGACGCGTCAACGAACAATCTGGAAGGTGATCTCAGTGAAGTTAAGTATCTGAGTAACCTCAAGAGCTTGCAATTGTTTGAAAACGAACTCACGGGTGTGTTTCCACCAGAGATAGGCGAGTTTAAGCATCTCGTGAACGTGTCTTTGTATCGAAACAAGCTCACCGGGACACTTCCTCAGCAGCTTGGCTCATTTTCAGACTTCAACTTCATTGACGTGTCCGAAAACTTTCTTACGGGACAGATTCCTCCTGATATGTGTAAGAACGGGAAGATGACCGAGCTTTTGATACTTCAGAACAGCTTTACGGGCGAGATTCCAGGGACTTATGGTGAGTGTAAGACGTTGGTGCGGTTTCGTGTGAGTAATAACACTCTTTCAGGTGTTGTCCCTGCTGGAATATGGGGGCTTCCTAAAGCCGAGATTATTGATATTGAACTGAATAGTTTTGAAGGCGGTATTACATCGGACATACAGAATGCTAAAACATTGGGCCAAATTTTCGCTGCTCATAATCGTTTATCGGGTGAATTGCCACCCGATATTTCAAAGGCTACTTCTTTGAATATGATCGATTTGAGTCACAACCAGTTTACGGGTAAAATCCCTGAAACAATAGGGGACTTAAAGCAGTTGGGTAGCCTTCATTTAGATAACAATAAGTTTAGTGGTGAGATACCAAAATCGTTACGTTCATGTGAGTCTCTTAGTGATATAAACATGGCGTATAATTCATTGTCAGGCCAAATTCCATCAGCCCTAGGGTGGTTACCAACGCTTAATACGTTGAATTTGTCTTCGAACCATCTATCGGGTCAAATTCCTAGTAGCTTGTCTTCACTGAGGTTAAGTCTTTTAGATCTGTCCCATAATAGATTAGCCGGTGCAATCCCGGAGTCTCTTTCTATCGAGGCTTACAATGGAAGCTTTGCTGGAAATGATGGTCTTTGCAGCCAGAAGGTTACGTATTTTAGGCGTTGTGCTTCATATTCTGGTGGTGTAACACCGGTGGTCAGGACGCTCATCACTTGCTTCTCAGTTGGGTCTGCGGTTATTTTGGTGTTGCTTGCATACTTGTGTCACTTAAAGAAAAGAAGCCAAAAGCGGGACGATGAGGAACGTTCGTTGAAGGATGATACCTGGAATGTGAAATCATTCCATGTATTAAACTTCACGGAAGACGATATTCTTGATTCAATCATAGAAGAAAATATGATCGGGAAGGGCGGTTCTGGAGAAGTCTACCGAGTGTCGCTCAAAAACGGGGTGGAACTGGCTGTGAAGCACATCTGGAATTCAGATCCTGGTAACAGTAAAAAGTCGAAAAATAAGATAAAAAAGCATTTTTGTAAACAAAGGTCACTGCAGTTTGATAGTGAAGTTGAAACATTGAGCTCGATAAGGCATGTAAATGTTGTGAAACTGTACTCTAGTATCACAAGCCAAGACTCGAGTTTGTTGGTTTATGAGTACTTGCCGAATGGGAGTCTTTGGGATCGGTTACATACGAGTAAGAAACTCGGGCTTGATTGGGACACACGATACGAAATAGCTCTTGGAGCAGCCAAAGGTTTAGAGTATTTGCATCATGGATGCGAAAGACCAGTCATTCATAGAGATGTTAAGTCTAGTAACATATTATTAGATGAGCATTTAAAGCCAAGAATTGCTGATTTCGGTCTTGCAAAAATAGTTCAAACCGATACCACCAATGGCTCTACTCATGTCATCGCCGGTACTCATGGTTACATAGCTCCCGGTAAGTTCTTTTTATTAGTTATCCTTTTTCCGGTTTTTCAAATTAGTACTAATTAACACGATCTG
Source organism: Tanacetum coccineum (assembly GCA_026074375.1). Classification (NCBI taxonomy): domain Eukaryota; kingdom Viridiplantae; phylum Streptophyta; class Magnoliopsida; order Asterales; family Asteraceae; genus Tanacetum; species Tanacetum coccineum. The sequence goes on along the minus strand of BQNB010033093.1, from coordinate 11,294 downwards.
TCGTTTTATTTAACAGAATACGGGTACACATACAACGTGAATGAAAAGAGCGACGTCTATAGCTTTGGGGTAGTGCTAATGGAGCTTGTGACGGGTAAAAAACCGATTGAGGCTGAATATGGTGAAAATAAAGACATGGTGTATTGGGTATGTAGTAAACTCAAGAACAAAGAAAGTGTGTTAAGCCTTGTTGATTCAAGTATCCCCGAGCCGTACAAGGAGGAAACGATCAAAGTGTTGAAAATAGCGATAATGTGCACGTCGAAGCTCCCATCCCTAAGGCCGACGATGAGAAGAGTCGTTAAGATGTTGGAGGAAGCCGAACCGTGTAAATTACTTGGAATAATCGTGAGTAAAGATAAAGATAAAGATAAAGACGTCGGCAAGAAGGAAAAGGATACAAGTTTTACCCAAAATGTGTTATATTAGCATGTGGAGATATATGACTTTTTTTTGTAACATTAGTATAGCAAGACAAGTGTAATGGTTTGTGAGGCTATATATGTATGTAGCCAATGTAAATATATGTATTCCTAGCTAATCAAATATAATTTTGGTAACTCACAGGGTTGTCTTTTGACAGTGCAAAAGGTGTCATTATATAGGGTCATCGTTTGACGAGGGCCACAAAATTAATATACTTATATTATATATACACAAAACATGAGGTTTCAGTTTAATTAGTTCACGCACTACTCATACATGTATATTTTGTGTGTGTGTCTAAAGGCCTCTTTATAGTGATGGCACGGTTATGATACGGCCTTGCAGACATACCATGTACATAGTAACCATTGTTTGTTCGAGGTTGTGAATTCGAGTATACTGATAATACAGTAGTATGTCAACTGAAGGATATTGTGGATCGAATCGAAGAGCACCTAATTAAGCTTGTGCAGTATATTTTGGTTATATATTTCCTTTGTGAATAGGCCAAATGTTGAGTTGTTTCGACTGTATCGAAGGGCCAGAGTTTTTAGTGACTTAGCGAAAGTTCTAGCTGTACAAACTTGTTAGCAGGCGTGTTTACAAATCGGGTAATACTCATAGTAACCGAAAAAAAAAACCAAATTAAACCGAATCGAATTTGTTAAAACCGAACTAAGCCGAATAAAATATCCGGTTTTACCAAACTAACCGAACAGAAATAAACCGAACAATCCAATAACCGATAAGACCCCTAAACTTATGTTACAGGAGGAATATCGGGTTAATTATATAGTTGGGAGTAGGGGTGTTATCGGGTCGGGTTGAATCGTGATTGAGATTTTTGAAAAGTGACCCGCAACCCGACCCGATTAAGAATCTGGTTATTGGGTTCGAGTCGGGTTATGTCGGGTTGGGTGATTCGGGTACAAACATCTAAACACTTTAGTATTTGTTTTTTGGATAATTGTTAATTTGGCCCTTCAATTTTAATTAACACCAATTTTGGAGATATAACGAAATCGGGGGTTAGTGTGTTGACGAGAAGTGAGAAAAAACGTAAATCGGCTAGAAAAAAAAAGTTGGCCGCTTCTCTATGCAAGAAAAAAAGTAAAGTACTAATTGTAAATAATATAAAAACACAACTCAAACACTTCATGTCTATACGTAAAAAAAGTGCCATAATTATCACTATAATACATATATTTAAAAACGTTAAATTATTTATTTTTCGGGTTAACCCGTTAACCTCATAACATATATAATTCAACCTGAACCCGACCCGATAACATTGTCACCTTCGGGTTCGGGTCAGGTCAACCCGACCCTATTGGCACCCCTAAGTGGGCCAATCTTGGTTGATGAAATTGAGATGTAACTTACTAATTGTGGGTTTGACTTGGGGCAATTGATTGTTAATTTCTAATAGGAGGATAAGTAATAAAGAGAAAAAATAAATAATATTGAGTTCCTTAAGAAAGACTCTATCTATCACTCACTATATGATAGAAAAAGAATGATAACTTATTTAATTAATCTTGTTCATCATCCAAGTAAAGAGTTGAGACAAGAAGAGATGTTTAACTTAAATTATTCATCATCACTCTTCTTGTTCAATACTACAACAACTAAAGGAGGAGGATCATTATTATGGTATTCTCCAGCAGTAGCAGCAGCAGCAGCAGCAGCCCCTCTACTCATAATAATCATCATCTTAATTGTTGTTTTTGTTCTTGTCTATTATTACTACTACTACTATTCCATTGGTATCAAAGTTAACAATAAGCCAACAACATCCTCTTATTATGAGACTTGGACTACATCTACTGCAGCAGCAGATGATCATCATCATACTCGTCGTAGTAAGTAAATTCATATAACGTGGTATATATTTTGAGGCCCTTAAATAATTTTAGGCCCAGCACACCTCGCACACCTTCGAATACAGCCCTGCTGCACTATATTATATACTATTAGTACAAGCTAGGCCTCCATCATATAAGTAAATGGGTCAGAACCCAATAAGGCCTTATAGGGTTGGGTTGATTTCAAATTAGCTTATCGGGTTTAGCGGGTAGCCTAATAGGGTTGGGTTAGGGTCTTAACTAGTTCCTTATAGAGTTATAGTGTCACAATTGCAACTATTGTTACATGATCTTGGGACTTATGATATATATACCATGCTACATGAGACACTATTGTTACTTGTGATATACTTTGTTTCTTTTGTTTGATATTATTGGCACACGGACACTAATGTCCTGTTGGTTCAATATTTAAGTTAATTTCATGTTGTGTGCTAATGTTATTTTAATACATAAACCAAATTGTGGGATGAAATTAGCATGTAACTTGATTACCCAATAGACCCAACCATAGACGGAACTTGGGTGAATTTATTGGGATGACCGAGTGTTATATCAGTTAATTTGGACAAGCCAAAGTTGTATTTCCTTTAAGCACATATAAGTAAACCTCCGTGGCCCTCCCCGGTCTCCACTGAGGTCCGTCCATGGAGCCAACTCGATCTGATAGACCCGATACCTAATATGATCAGGTTGCGGGTTAGTTTTTAAACCCGTCCCGACCAGACCCGATATGCCTTAATCTGACCTGATAAGCCCCTACGTGCGTGTTGTTGTAATTAAAACTTATATTTGTGCTTCTTTAATCTGCTCTGATTGAGATTAATATTGTTACTTGCTTACGTGGAACATGCCTCGGAAACCATGGTTACCCAATGAAAAAGAAAAACATCCAACCGATGCAGTGGCTCGATCAAACCCTTGCTAATCTTATTTTAAGTTTTTCATAAGATAATTTGGAAAATTTGATTATTGGCATAGTCAAATTAGTACCACATAGATAGTGTTTACCGATTTGAGAAGAAGACTAACACAATAGCAGCACATACTAGTTGCATATTCTAGTTCTACTCGATTAAAATTCATGTATGTATGTCTATGTTTCCTGTTCCATGGGTATGCACTGGGCCCCTTTTTTGTCGATGAAAAAATGGCTCTCGCTCACGCATTTTGTTATATTTTTCAAGATGAGACCACTTTGGAAGAATCGGATGCCAAGTATGCTCAAGAATTGCAGTTCCAAGAAGCCCTCTTAGCTTCTTCTATATTGGCCGCTCAGACATCAACCTCAACCGGCCATAATAAAGCAAGGTCTTCTTCACTGAGTTCGTTGCTAGAGAACAACAGGAATAACATACAACGCCAAATGTGCAGGATCTGCTTGGAGAAGCGGGAATACTGGCAAATGTTCACAAACACAACATGTTCTCATTCCTTTTGTTATGACTGCACCCGCAAGCACGCAACAACTAAGATACAAGAAAAAATCAGCACCATTACGTGCCCTGAATTAAACTGCAAATCCGTTTTAGATTTTAACTCCTTGAGACTAATCGTTCCTAAACACATTCTTATCAAGTGGGACCAAGTGCTATGCGAATCCTCGATTCTTGAATCCCACAAGTTTTACTGTCCTTTTGCTGATTGCTCAGCTTTACTAATTAACGATGACAGCACCATTACACAAAACAATTGCCCGGTATGCAAAAGGTCCATCTGTGCAGTGTGTCACGTTCCTTGGCATTCTGAGTTCACCTGCAAGAAGTTTGGAAAACTAAACACGGCAAACAAGAAAGGAAAAAAAGACAACGAGCAATTGGCGATGGCACTTGCTAAGAAGAACAAGTGGAAGAAATGCCCAAACTGCAAGTTTTATGTGGAAAAAACGGAGGGGTGCGTGCATATAACTTGCAGGTGTAAGTATGAGTTCTGCTATGATTGCGGAAACAAGTGGACTTCAACTCATGGTGGCTGCAAACCAAGATCATGACAACTTTGGAAACAGAGAAGATAGTGTGCATATATATGATATGTAAATGTTACTTGATTCTTAATTTTATATATTTCTCCTAGTGGGTTGTTTGTTTCGGTTTATATGTGGGCTTATGAGCTTATTTGATTTCGGCTTATATAACATAAGCTCCAATTTTCGGGCTTATTTTGAGACTTGTAGCTTATATAAGTTTATTAAAGCCATAAATCACTTATCTAGAGTTAGGAAGGTTAAAAGTACAAAGACCACAACTTAATTATCATCTTTTACTAGGCCTTAATTGAAAAGATATGCAATAATATTACTTCGGTAAGTTTGTTAAGATAGGGACTCTTGATTTAAAATAAAAAAATGAGCAAAATACGGGAGTATATTAGTGGATATATACTGATAAATAATGAAAGAAACAAAGTAAACCCTAAATGAATGAGAATAAAAATGAAGATGAAGATGTTTGTTAGCAAAGGAGGATCATTAGAATGGTACACCGGCGGCGCTACGTTACTCCTCTTGGGTTCCGCCTTCTTCTACTCCGCATTTTTTAGCAACAAAAAGAAGAAGAAGAAACACTCCAACGACGTCCACGTCGTCCCACCAACGTCCCAGCCGCACCATGGTATGTATATTTACATCATTTCTTTCTATCTTCACTTATGCATTTATATTAAGGGTTGCAATTCAGTCGAGTGGGGTTGGCGGGTTCATATTTGTGTCCATTCGCGTCGTTTCAAAAGTTCTACAAGATGACATAGCGTTAACACGTTGGGGAGATTTTATTTTAGTCTTAAAATCGGCGATATTACCAACTCCACATACCTGCCTTTTATCCCAAAAGATTGATCAGATAATGTTAATGCATACAATAATACACTTATCTTCTTCTGTCTTTCAGTACTTGAACAAGGCAATGACGAGACTCGGGTACAACAACAAATGTGTGGCATCTGCTTGGAGCAGCAGGACTACCGGAAAATGTTCAAAAACTCAACTTGTTCTCACTCCTTTTGTAACGACTGCACCCGCAAATACGCAACAACAAAGATACAAGAAAAAAGTAACATTATTACATGCCCTGAATCAAACTGCACTTCCACATTGGATGCCAACACCTTGAGACTAATTATTCCTAAGGATATTCTCGTCAAGTGGGATGATGTGCTATGCGAATCCTTAATTCCTGAATCCGACAAGTTTTACTGTCCTTTTCCAAGCTGTTCAACTTTACTAATTAAGGATGACAAGAGCATTACAAAAACCAATTGTCCGGTATGCAAAAGGTCTTTGTGTGCATTGTGTCGGGTCCCTTGGCATTCTAATTTCACCTGCTACGAGTTTGAGAAACGACTCATTTCAAAGAAAGCGGATGAGATGGCAATCGCGTTCGCTAAGAAGAAAAACTGGAAGCAATGCCCAAACTGCAACTTCTTTGTGGAAAAATCATCGGGTTGTAGTCATATAATTTGCAGGTGTAAGTGTCAATTCTGCTATAAATGCGGACAAGCGTGGGCTTCTACTCGTGGTTGCTGCAAATTAGCCTAGTTATGATAATCCATTTCCTTTTTGTATCTATCTAGTTTTAATAACGTCAATTGACGTAGGATATTGATTCAGTGCCAGTTTGAATGACAAAAGGAGCTTATTATCAATCTTATATCGAACAACTTTATGCTAAAGATTTTGCATAAAGAAGTCCACAAGTGAAAAGTGGATATACCAATCTTCACATTTGCACTTTGCTTATTCATACACATCTTAACCCAATCATAATCATTTGTTTATTTAAAAGAATCAAAAAAGCATATCAAGAAAAAGCTACGAATCGTGAATTTCAAATCATATTTGATGAATAAGTGCACCCGAATAGTACAAAGCTAGCTAGATGTAACCAGATTAGATATCTGTGTAGCCAAACATCTAAACATACCATTCTTATATGTATGCAAACCAAGAGACAAAAGCTTCATCACTATGAATGGAGCTTATGGAAATATATTGGCATCTGATACATTTGGTATAAAGGCTTCTTGTTCTCATTCGATGTTAGTGGCGGCGTATAAAAATTTAAAGCCACTTTACAATTAATCTCGTGAAAAATCTTCTTCCTTTTTTCATCCTTTCAAAGTGCAGCTTACTACTAATACAGATACTAATTCACTCGATATTTTTCTACACCAACATAACTCAGCCTAATTTACTATCTCTTTATGGGATTTTATTATACGTTTATAATTTTTCTTGTGATCTTACTTCCGTTGTCGAGCTCTTATGAAGCTGGTATAGCTGATCAGGTTGAGTTCTTTAGCAACATGAAGAATTCTGTGTCGGGGACGTTTTTGATCAACTGGGACGACAATGGATCAAAGCCCGTGTGTAACTACACTGGTGTAAGCTGTGATAAGCAAGGCTATGTTGTGAAGGTCGATATGTCAGGATGGGTGTTATCCGGTCGTATCCCTGAAAACATATGCTCGTTCTTGCCTCGATTGAAAAGCCTTAATCTTGGGTACAATAAGTTTCATGGCGACTTTCCTCACAGCATCACAAACTGTTCACTACTTGAAGAACTCAACGTAACACATAACAATCTCACCGGAAAGTTGCCTGACTTATCACCCATGAAGTCTTTAAGGTTGCTTGATCTATCGTCCAATTTCTTTACAGGGGCGTTTCCGATATCTTTTATCAATCTCACCAATCTTGAAATCGTCAACTTTAATGAAAACGGAGGTTTTGACCTGTGGAGACTCCCGAAGAATGTTTCCAGGCTGGTAAAGCTAAAGTCGATGATCTTGAGTACTTGCATGGTGAGCGGATCGATACCAGAATCCATTGGAAACATGACATCTCTTGTTGATCTAGAATTGAGCGGTAACTTTCTGGTGGGGCCGGTTCCAAGAGAGCTTGGTTTGCTTAAAAACCTGCAGCAACTTGAGCTTTATTACAACCAGCTAGTTGGCGGGATACCTAACGAGCTTGGAAATCTCACACAACTCACTGACCTTGACATGTCAGTCAACATGTTAATAGGGCCTCTACCAGAATCCATATGCCGCCTTCCAAAGCTGCAAGTCCTTCAGCTTTACAATAACAGTCTCAGTGGAGCGATTCCACATGTGCTTGAAAACTCGACAACTTTAACCATGCTGTCCCTTTACAGCAACTACTTGACGGGTGAAGTTCCTCGTCATCTAGGCAGATCTTCACCTCTGACGCTCATTGATCTGTCAGAGAATCGGTTAACCGGGGAATTACCACATGAGGTTTGCAACGGAGGTAAGCTGCTCTACTTCCTAGCACTTGGAAATATGTTTACAGGGTTGTTGCCTGAAAGTTACGGTAAATGTATCAAACTTATACGTTTTCGCCTCAGTTCCAACCGTCTGGAAGGGAGAATACCCGAGGGAATCCTAGGACTACCCTCAGTGTCTATCATTGATTTGAGTTACAATTTTTTAAATGGTTCAATAGCACAAACAATCGGGGGCGCTCGAAACTTGTCAGAGTTGTTTCTACAGAATAACAGGATCTCAGGCGTTGTACCCTCTAAAATTTCTGAAGCAATCAGTCTAGTAAAGATTGATCTAAGCAGCAACCTGCTGTTTGGTCCAATACCTTCAGAAATGGGCAACCTGAAAAGGCTCAATCTACTTTTGTTGCAAGGAAACAAGCTTACGTCTTCCATCCCTAACTCGCTCTCTATGCTAAAATCTTTAAATGTTCTTGACCTGTCAAGAAATCTGTTGACAGGTGGCGTACCAGAAAGCCTTGGTGATTTGCTTCCAAGCTCAATGAATTTCTCAAACAACCTTCTTTCTGGGCCTATACCTTTGTCGTTCATCAAGGGAGGACAGTTGGAGAGTTTTGCAGGTAATAAAGGACTTTGTATATCAGTGTACCAAAACATGGGAGATCATAATTTCGCCAGTTGTTCAAAGACTTATAATCAGAAGAAATTTAACATTTTTTGGGTAATCGGGGTTTCGGTTGGGCTTGTGTTTATCGTTGGTGTCCTGTTTTTAAGGCGTTATTTTAGTAGAGAAAGAGATGTCGTAAAACATGAGGAGACATGGGCATGTTCTTATTTTTACAACGTGAAAAGCTTTCATCAAGTAAGCTTCAATCAACATGAAATACTTGACGCCATGGTTGAAAAGAATGTGGTGGGTCATGGAGGGTCCGGAATGGTTTACAAAGTTGATTTGAGCAATGGACAAGTTATAGCCGTGAAGCGATTTTGGAGTCAGAAACTAAAAGACGGATCTTCTGATGATAACCTAATGATGGACAAGGAACTGAAGAGTGAGGTTGAGACTCTAGGAAGTATAAGGCACAAGAATATAGTGAAGCTCTACTGCTACTTGTCAAGCTGCAACTGTAACTTGTTGGTTTACGAATACATGCCAAATGGAAGCCTTTGGGATGCACTGCATCATGGTAAATGTCTTTTGGATTGGCCGACTCGTTATCAGATTGCGCTTGGTATAGCAAAAGGCCTGGCTTATCTTCACCATGATCTGCTCCCGTCCATTATTCACAGGGATGTCAAATCCACAAATATACTTCTTGACAGGAATTTCCACCCCAAAGTTGCCGATTTTGGCTTAGCTAAGGTTCTCAATGGTAGAGGGAAAGACTCCACCACCACTGTTATTGCAGGGACATACGGATACATAGCACCAGGTAATTATTCAAAACATTCGACAGTTATTTAATTTGGCATTTATGGTAGCTTTGTGTTTTATATATGTTATAAAAACTAATCACCTACGTTGCTTATGATAGAGTATGCATATTCATCGAAAGCAACAACAAAGTGTGACGTCTACAGTTTTGGGGTAGTTCTAATGGAACTGATAACCGGGAAGAAGCCGGTGGAGGCAGAGTTTGGAGAAAACAAGAACATCATATATTGGATTTCAACCAAAGTGGATACGAAAGAGGGAGCAATCGAGATTCTAGACAAGAGATTGTCAGGGCTCTTTAAAGATGAAATGATTAAGGTTCTTCGTGTAGCTATCCTTTGTACATGCAGGTCAGCCACCCTTCGCCCTACCATGAATGAGGTTGTTCAACTGCTGATCAAGGCGGATCCTTGCAGATACGAAACTTGCAAGTCATCAAACAAGACAAACGAACCCATCAAATAACCATAGCATACCAACTATAGAGACCTACCGAGAACATGTGTAAATATCAACCTATATAAGATTTCAGTCCTTGTAACTAAAGTAGTAAGCATGTAGATGATTATGTTTCACTAGTTTAGGTCTGCTACCTTTCTTGGCCTAAAATATTTCAAGGATTGTATATCATGATAAATTTCATCGAATAATTCGATAGCTTTTTATAGTTAAGATGTAGATTTTATTTTTGATCTTTGTGTTATGAGAGTGAGCTGAGAAAGTGCTTAATCAAAACAAAAGATGTCTTCTTTACTGTGTTGATTAGTGGGTTTCTGATTCTTGAAAAGATATTAAAGTTGATCCACTACAAAGAACACAATTCTTGAGTAATGATGATGAGTATCTATGTCCCCATGACTATTGTAAGCTATACATAGATCTCTTTTTAATTAGTTCTTGATTAGTGTTTGATTATTGTCTTGTTAGTATCAAACGGTCGAAAGTGAAATAATTCGATGGACGAAAATCACCAAGCTTGGTTCACCATAGATGGTGTGCCACAAACTTCCACTTTCGACTAGATAAATTCTTAGTTTTATCTCAAGTGCGGGATCCATAATATAAACATACTTAGATGCATCCAGATAAACATAGTTAAAGAATTGAGTTATATATCAACATACACAAATAATAGACAAGACTAACAAAGTATATATATTACTCCGTATGTAATTGGTTTGATGGCGTTTGTGAACGAGGTCACGAGTTTAATCTTATAACAGCTAAACAATGTCTGAGCTGTGGTCCTTCGGGACTTCGGGTTAGGGTTGCCCATCGAACCATTCTCGTGTTGTCTATGTGATACAGCATAAATGCAAATAATGTGTTATGCAGTGGGAGTCTCCACTAATTAAAAATCAAGTGGGTTTGGTTCAAAAAGAATAAGATTCATTGATGATATTTCCTTTTGCATGGTGGAGACTCCATAATCTAACTTAAAGTTAACACTAATAGCTATTATGAATGATTCCTCTTAAGTCTTACCAGTAACATGAGTTACATATGGAAAAGTTTTAGCTGCAAGATGCCCGGATGGAAAATGAAATAATGATAATGATGATGCAGGGGAAGTTTAAAAAGTTCTTTAATTTTTAATTTTCTGGTTTGTTTTGACATTTTTTGTTTTCACTTTGTTATGCACGAATTTTACGCTTTTGGAACGAAATATTAACTTTCTTTCCAAGCTATTTACTTGATTAAATACCCTCTTTGTTTAGAGTTTATGGACAGTGTGCGTTTTCATTGAAATTAATAAAAGAATTACCTAACTCGGGGATTCAGTTATCTTCTTGTTATTCTTGTTATTTGCCATTACGATTCGGCATTATATGGTAGTAGAGCTCTTGGTGCTAATGGTCGAACGAAAGCGTGGACACAATTCGGTTAGCCATAGAACCGCCGAAACATGCAACGGATTTGAATCGTGTGATTCGCATGACGTGGAGATCGAACGCCTCCAACAACGAATCCAAGAACTTGAACTCCAACGGGAAGATCAATGGTCGTCCGAACGAACATGGAAAACCCAAGATGAGGGAAACCCTTTTAGTTACGTTCGCGGTTAGTGGCATCGCCGTGGAGTTGATCGATGGGAAGATCTCTTAAGTAGTCTCGGGTTACGAGTTAAGATACCTGAGTTCGTTGGTAAGAGTCACCTGGATGATTTAATAGATTGGTTAAGCACGGTTGAGCGTATATTTTGTAGGATTCAACCACCTACAACCCTGGTTACTAGATGTGGAACCACGACCTTGAAGACACACACAAGCAACAAAGATGAATCGACAGAAAAGAAAAGAACAAGGAGAACGAGCACAAGGTAATATC
>BQNB010033092.1:0-41107 GCA_026074375.1 Tanacetum coccineum | reverse complement strand
TGTAACTTTTAAAAAGTAAAAAGAAAAAAATATTATAATTTTGTAACTTTAAAAAAATGTATTTTGTATTTTAATTTGATAATTAAAAATAATTTGTATAAATAAATGGAAAAGAAAAAAATAGTGGGTCCCAAAAAGTGGTGTTATTTGGTGTTATGATTAGAGGGGTAAAAAATAATGTTGGTGTTATGCTGATGTGGCGCTGACGTGACGGCACAAAATGAGTGTTATGGTGTTACTACACCTAGCTCTCTAATATGTCATAAAGTTGAATTGATTTAAAATAAGTGTCATTTTATAGGTCACATAAATGCAAATTTCTCTTTTTAAATGAGTGTAGTTATTTAATTAGATCAATGGTACGCTAGTTAATTAGAAAAATCCTTATCGGTTACCTTTATTTTATTAGTAAATGAGCTAATGTTAACTAATGAGTATTAGGGCGTTCATTACAACTAGCCTTTATAAAGGTTTATAAGCCTTTATAAAGGTTTATAATAGTGACTAGTCATTATATATCACTAGCTGGGTACCCGCGTAATGCGGCGACAGGTACCCGGTAACTAAATATTGTAGCGAGCAAACGTTGTTCAATTATATGTTTTTTCTAACATAACTTTACGAAATAATGACAAATTTTAATTTAAATAACTATTAATCATACTGATGCAACTATTTCACATCCAAATTACATAAGGTTCAAATTAAAAAGAGTAGCATAAGTAGTTAAAGACATAAATTAAAGATAACTGTCAATACAAAATGAAATGTAATAGACATTGAAAAAGATAACTTGTTAACAATATAATAATCGAACAAAATAATCAAGAACCTAATTGTTTATACAAAAATATATTTTTACCTTAACGATTGATGAAGATTTGACTTGTCGAATGATGTAAGCCATAGTGTTAGAACCCACTGAAGTTATAAATTTTTAGATTAAAATTTTGAAGATGGATTATAAATGTCAAATCATGTATATATAGAATTCACAAATCAACCTTTTTTATATAAAGCAGTAAAGATACATACTATTAAATAAGTGGTTTCAACATTAAATTTTTGTAACCATCTTGACCTATTAAATGTGTGGTTTCAACATTAATTTAATGATCATGATTATGGTCATGTAACCACTATGAATTTATAAAGGAGGTTAGGAGATTAATTGGCCGATTAATGCTCATAACTCCTTTTGACCAGGAGTTACAAACTCTTTAAAATGGGCTATTATTAACACATGCTAGTTAAAAAAACGTATACATTAAATCTGGTGTGAATTTAAAAATATGTATGGTGAACATTGACTAATAGCTTTATATCTTTCCTAAACAATAAATGTTTTGGTCCCTTAAAAATTTTAAGACTTCTAAGATATAATCACACGGGTACCCGCCACTGCAACAACGGCGGATACCATGTGACTGTATTTTGCGGCCAGCAAATGTTATTCGTTTAAACGTTTTTCGAACAACAACTGTACAAATGAATGATAATTTATATTATTTGCATTCATGTTAGCTTTGTGAATACAATGCAATGCAACCTATAACATAATTTCATAGAAATGTCTATTAATAAAGATATAAAAGTAATAATTTCATAAGGTGAACATGAAAAATATAAGATCTTAATCTTAAGCACAGAATAACAAGTTTTCCAAATGTCATAAGAAGGCAAAAATTAAACCTTTCTAGTACTGATCCAATACTGGGCAAAGTTATGATTTGCAGCTTGAGTCATGCTTGAATCAGTTTGAGTCTCCGGTTGCACAAACACATTTCAAATTAACCGATCAAAAAATAAGTTTTGCTACCTTTAATCACATGTACTCAATGAAGTGAAGATGTAATATATTAAGGGGTAAGAACACTTATGGTTAATTCTTCCGTGAGCACGAGATGTACGACGTCTTTGTTTTTGTGTCTGGTTCACCAGGATGTGAGAGATGTGAAGAGCATCCACATCCTTTAACCTACAAATATAATTAACCGAATGATGAACAAAACATTAGCAAAATGGAATCTATATCATGAAAAAAAATGAATGATACGCAAATCTAAAACATTACCTCAGCGTCGATATCGGCATTCTTGAGAAATCAAGAATAAATTTAGCATACATATTAGGCAACGTCCATGTCCATTTGAATGTCGATTCTTTAATTGTCCAGCTAGTACGTCCAACTCCACGACATAAACGTGTGAACGAAATGGCTTGTTTATGTGCAAGAACATCCTTTAAGTATCTCTTAACCTTGATAAAAGGCATCCCGCGTAGAGCATGTGTAGTTTCTCTAGTGTTCTAGAATTAAAAAAATCCAAAACTATATTAGCTAACTAAACTTTGAGTAAAGTCACATAGAAATATCACAATACACATCCAAAGCAAAAAACTATAAAGAGTCATGCCCTTAAGAAACAAAGTGTACCGATGTAGCAAACTTTCAGTAAAAAAAACTTCACTTGTGAGAAACATGTAAAATAAGCGTCCTAACAATCATAAAATTCAAATGGTCAAACTCGCTAGCGTTTATGTCATGCTTTTATAGAGAGTTTTCGGTTTTTAATTTTTAGCATTTTTATTCTCTAGCATTATTGCATTTAGCCGTTACAGTTTGGTGAATGTTACATTTTAGAATTGATAGATATTTATTTTTCAAGATGTTACAACATTGACTAATTGTTGGTCATAATTTTTTAAAGAAATGTTACTTTATTACTTTCCTAATAAAGAAATGTTTTGTGTTTTTAACTTTTTAAGACTTCTGTTTTTAAAAGTCTCAAATACTTTATAAAGTAGTAGAGATAAATTCATAAACTTTTTTCTTAGTATAAACCTTTATACACTATGCATAAACTTGTTAAAGCTTTATAAAACCTCATTAAATACAAAAACATTAAATTTAAAAAAGGTCTAAGATATTAGAGGACCTTTTTATTCCACATAAGCATTAGACACATATACACTATGGTTAATGGTTAATAAAATGATAGACCTGTTTATTTTTTCCTAAACTTTTTTTATAAATCATCATAGTAAATGCTCTTAGATTCGACATTTCTACAACTTGCTTCCAACATGGCTTTAGTATATTTGATAGAAAATTAACAATTTGCTCAACAATATAGCCAATAAAAATTTAATACTTTCCTCTAGTTATGACTATATTCAACCTCGACACTGCTTGGTTAATTTTAATAGAAAATTAAGCTTTGAGTTATTTCATATCATTATTGACTTCAAAACTGACAACTTAGTTAGGAGGGACAATGTATTCAAATGATACAACATGCATCAACTAACTAGGACGGCCGAACAGAACTGACCATTTCATATATTTTAGGAATTAATTAATTGGTAACTTCATCGCTAATACTAAGTGTCTAATTTTATAACCATCGCTAATTACAAGTAGAGGCATTTAAAAAAGAACTTTTTGTTTTATATTGTTTACTAGCTTAATGACCCGTGTAACCCCGATTGTATTTTAAAAAAATGTTTGTAATAAGTTATGTGTGTAAATAAGTAAGAAAAAAACCAAACGTAAACATGTTTCATTCATATATGAAAAGAAATAATTAGAGAATACGCGAATTATTCGTCACACAATTGAGTTTGTAAGAATTATAATAATAAACGTAAATGCAGTTAGATCTCCAAGTTTGATGGGCTTGAATAACAATAATCGTGAGCATTAATCAATCAAGCAGCGAATGTCCATTCCGCAAACACCTAATAATCAATACAAAATGCAAGTAAAAGTAGATTTTGATTACTAATTTAGTAGAAATTTGAATACGGTAAAAAGCATGTAAGATGTATATTGTACATACCTCTTGAAAGTCGATCATAGACCTTGTAGAACTTCTTTGTAGACGACATTTGTAGTAGTTCTAGATATATTACCATTATGGTCACGAACGACAACCTTTAAACCTTTTAACCTTTTTTGCTTGTTACTCTTGAAACAACAACGTACAGCTATCCATGCGTGAAAACAGGACGTGGCAGGTACAAACCCACTTTTGAGAGCGATTGACCCTAACTCTTGTTAATAGTCATGGCAAATGAAACTGACAGAGGAAATTCTTTTCTGACTATCTTAAGCGATAAATGTTTATCAGACGGAGTAATTCTCAACCTCGGTATGATAATAGTCATGGCAAATGAAACTGACAGAGGAAATTCTTTTCTGACTATCTTAAGCGATAAATGTTTATCAGACGGAGTAATTCTCAACCTCGGTATGATAACCTTCTTTCCAAAGTGTGTTCCGTTAATGATTTGTGCACTAATAGAAGTTCTTGTTAATTTTAAAACTTGGAGTCGTGTTCAATAACACAATCCATTTGGTTGATCAATATTTCTCAATAGCATCATAAGGACACCTACTTTTAACGCCAACCTGTAGTTGGGTACACCTGAGAACTTCAATCCATTGATAAATTCTAGTGAGAAAATTGATTGATCTATGATCACCGTCTTTTCAAACTGTACCGTTGAAATCTTGTAAACTTAATAGCTTGTAATGTATCCAACCTACACACCCATATATCAATAACTTAATCGAACAATAAAAGATACTTGATAAGCAAGCATTGAGATTATTGGTCTTCATAACCAGCTAAAGTGTTTGTTTCATGGGTTTGGTTTTAATAAAGAGTATCAAATCCACATACTTATACACGCTATATGCACATCAAGACTGATTTGTTTTTTCTCTATTTTCTATCATACATCCATTCCTATTCTCATACTGACCAGAAGACCAATCACCCTCTTATATTTAAATTGACCCCGTTACCTAATTTTAGTGTGGACACCAAAATGGGAGAATACAATATTGCCATTCCAAACCAACATAAATGCATATAAGGCATCATTTTCACTATGAGAATTTTGTTGTATAAGATTTCACCAGCCAAATATGGGCCACAAATACTTAACAGCCACACCAGCAAAAATTATTTTAATTACAGTATGGTACATGGAAAAAAATTGCTTTCAACAACATATAATTATAATCATCTTCGTCTAATAAAAATATTGCTTAACAAAGCATGTCAACTAAGGTACTATACTTCTAAACCAATCTCACTCGTCCACAAAGCTCAAGTATGTATTAATTTTTTTCCCAAATAAAAAAAACATAATAAATACACCTATAAATATAGTTATTTTTTGGGTAACATGGACGATACAAAAAATGTACAAATCACCAAACTTACACATCTTTTATAAACTTGATGGAAAAACCATTAGACTATTGGGTGCAACATTGCCTTGGAACAAAAGTAACAACCACTAACGAAACCAAGAACAGATGACCTCAATGACAACCCCTTCAATGACAGTCCCCCGAAAGACTTGACCATCAACATCTTATAATGGTCAATATTTTGTCCCTCTTGCATCATATATTCATATTATTTCCACACATTTTGTCTGAGCAAAATCAAGGTTAAAGTTGATTCAAAGCAATTTTTAGGACTCGTTGGCCATATTACTCGACATATTGCTCATGTTAAATGAGCTGAATCCCGTAACTAACCACGTAATATTTGCATTTAGGACTTGTCGACCATATTACTTGGCATATTGCTTAAGTTAAATGAGCTAAATTCTAACAAGATCGTTACAACATGATACCATCAACCGCGAATAAGAAATAATTGTTATTTACTAACACTAACTCAACAATGCACATGTTGGATTGGGAAGGTTATGTTAACATATAGTAGCTTTTATAGTGTCAACGACTATTCTTACTGCTCATATTCTGCAAAAAGTTAAGACATCTTCCCGTGATTAAATTAAGAAGTTACGGTAAATGTTTGTGAATTTCAAAAAGAATAAAACTAATAGTAGCGGGAGTGCTACAACATTTCATGCCCTCAAAACAAACATAAAGAATATAAAAGCACGATACTTGATACAATAGAATCTAAAATAACTATTTTTTAAAGTCTACATCAGCAACAACTATGGAAATACATCAAACTCAAAAACATAATATATACTATTAATGAAAAATTGAAGCATTTGCTTACCTTTCTTAAAGACTTCTAATGGGAGTTTGCATCAACAGCATACAATTTTATAATCATTGATTTGAAAACAAACTACCTATTTTTCCCATAAATGGATTTAAATGTTCCTACTTTTTCCTTTCAAAAAATAAAAAGTGTTATTTCCTACAAAACAAAACAACCAAAAAGATTATCCGATTAGCTAATACACAGACTTCTTATTTGACGCCTACATAATCGATTAGCTAATACACAGACTAATAGTAACATGACACTTAGAAAAGCAAACAATATAGTTTCCAAAGCAAGGTATGTTGGTACGGTCAATCTTAGTTTAATAGTTGGACGCCACTACAATCCCATTTCACAACAAAATTTAATAGTTGGACTCTACACTTTTTGTAAACCAAAATTACAATATGATATGATTCATATATAAAGTTTTGAATTATACTACGGTTTTACAACAGATTAGTATTGGAAATTTTTTGATTTAAAATTCTACTAACTCGCACAAATGCAAGGCCTTAGGTATAGCGGAACTTACGACAAAACTCAAAAAATGAAATTATATCAGCTTTACCATGAGAATCGATTTTAATTCATTCAAAATTTTATTTTAAGTCAAACAGGAATAGTTGGAATAGACTGAAAGGATTCAAAATTATTTGAATTACAATGTCCCTAATAATATTAGAGATGAAAGGGACCATACCTTGCTATGTGATGCAACATTTAATACAAATACTACGTATACTATTTGTATGCAATGCTCAATTGTAAAGGAAATAAGTTGTGAAGTAAGTAATATATACCTTGAATAGCTCACCCCGAGTAAACCAAGAAACATCATTTTGCTTATATATCTTGTCCAAATGTGATATGTAATCCTTCCTTCCTGAAATAGTTTTACCCGTTTCAGGTTTTAAGTATAAACTCAAAATGACCATAATATAGAGTCTAATATGGCATAAACATGGTAATGCATCTATGACACAGCCATCCTCCACTAAGAGTGTTGCACAATGCTCCTAAGATAAACTACGTAAAGAAAAATAATTAAATTATCTTAACACCAAACACTCTATCTAGTTCAGGGGTGTTTGGATATGCGTTTTCATATTGAATATTGCAGCTTAAAGAATTAAATATTTAGAGGTTTTTAAGTAACTTTACATACTTTGGTTTTCTTATATCAACTTCTAAGCTTACCATCCAACTAAAGTTTTATGAGCCTAAATAGTATACGGTCATAAGAGGTGTCTTAAACCGCTAATGCCTTATTAAATAAGCAGAATCGGATAACCAAAGGTAGCAAAACAGTCAAAATTGAATGCAATAGATGGTTTTGGATTGTCTACTGATGCAACGATAAGTAACTCCAAAACTACCCAACCAAGTAAGTGATATGAGTTCCCGTTATATCTTACACTTGCATCAATATTCTGATCAAACCAATTCCATGGTAAAAACGAAGATGTATCATTTTGAGTTCCCGTTATAGATCAAACTAAAAAAAATGGTCTGAGAGAGATTTAAAAAACAATTATACAATAGTACTCTGATGTGGCGGTGTCCATAAGCAGCTTGTGCACGCTCTGGAAGAGAACTTGACCTCGATATTCTTTTTGAGATTGCCTTAGTGGTATGTAGAATTAATGAAGGCTCATCAATTTCCTAAACCAGTAGAAATTGAATAACATAAATCATATGCCAGGTGACATAAATGGGTTGTGTTTCTTCATTAAGTAGATAATGATATGACTCGTTCTATGGCTACAGAAAGGGTTGATTTTGGCACTCAAAGTTTGCTGGAACAATGGAGGGATTCTTATGAAAATGGTGACTATGATGAAGACCCATAGATAATAATATGTATGAAGGTCGGAATCTTTCAGACAAGATTCAAGATATATGTGATAATTTGGATATAAGAGTTTGAGGTCGTAGGAAGAAATAGTTTATTGTTACATGTGTAGTCTAGTCACTTTGTGTACCTTCCTATAAAGAAGTAGTTTTGCCTATTTAACGGGCGAAGATGTGGGACTCACCCTCATCCTTTGTACTTAAATGTTTTTTGATGTAATAAAATTTACCGGGAAAAGCCTAAAAAAAAGACATCCAGCCTAGCTCATAAACAAAACAAGAGTTGAAATCCATTTTAATTTCCGGACTCCACAAGTGTTGACCTCTAAAGTCTAAGGACCAAGTCTACGTTAATTTTCTACAATATAATTTTGTTAAAAGAATCTATATGGTTGGGTCTTGAAGTTTTCAAGTCCATATATAACCTTAATAATTGAACAACAACTTGTAATAAAAATTTTGAAACCCATTATAAATAGCCCTCTCTTCGTGTTCATTTCAAAGAATCAAACACTAGCATAAAACAATGGAATCTTGCTAGTTAGAGATTGTCATCCACTCCGGAAAAGGTCTCACCGACGTTAAAAACTTCAGTACCATGAACCCTTACGTACGTGTGTGGCTCGCTGGAGAGAATGAACAGTCCCCAGTATATCGAACCGAAACCGCAATAAAAGGTGCTACTTGTCCCATTTGGAATTCTAGTGTGGAATTTAATATTGCTTCAATTCACAAATATTACACCCTCTTCTGTGAGATCAAGCATGGTGGCACATATTTTGACCGGGATATAGGACAAGTCCAAGTACGTCTTGGAGATCTTCTAGCAGGAGGTGTTTCTGGAGTAAATGTCAGTTACCCCGTGAAGACATCGTCTGGGGAGATAGCAGGCGAAATCATCCTGTCACATACGATATCGTTTGGTGAGAACGTTGTTGATATGAGATCAATTGATACTGAAAAGGAAGAACAATTTGCAATAGATTTGATAAAAGAAGTGGCTATCGGAGTGGCTATCGAAGCCGGTATCTTTGCGTTCGATGTGGCTAAGGAAGCAGTTCTCATCGTGTTTAGCTAGTATCTGGGTTAAAGGTCTAAATGATGGTAATCACACGAATGCCATATTAAGTGTATTTTCATATTTGTCTTTGAAAATGTGCAACTCGTCTGTAGTGTGTATATTTTTATGTACTTAATGAATTCAAGGGTTTTTTTTTGAACGGCGGATTTTATATAAAGAAACTAGCAAGGAGCTAGAAATTACAAGGGAAGAAGGTTTGGGTTCTTTAACCAAGAAACCCAATCAATGTTATCTTTACAACGATTAGAAATCCAAAAAAATGAAGATTGAACAATATTATCGAAAAGCAAATCTTTCTTCGGGAGAACTTTGCCAAAAATAATCTGGTTTCTGAAATACCAAATGAACCACCAAGAAACCAGACATATGCCTTCAAGGATCTCCTTCTTATACTTGTTGAGACGAATGCTATTGAGCCAAATTATCCAATCAGAGTATGAATTTAAGGAAACCACATCAAGCTCCCACCAATAACAAATGTTGCGCATGATATTCCTAGCCAAGCTGCAAGCGAAAAAAGAATGCGACGAAGTCTCAGCAGAGGCATTACACACCGGACATAGAAGCGAATCAATCTCAAGGCCACGAGAAGAAAGAATAAATCTGGTAGGGAGACAATCAAGACTAATTTTCCATGCAAGAATATTGATCTTGATGGGAATCAACTTGACCCAACGTGTAGGAGTGTCGGACTTAGGCAAAAGCATATCATCAATGTAACTACGGACAGAATTGACCGTAAAATTTCCCGAACCATCTAAGTCGACCAATACCACCTATCAGACGATTTACGAAAAAGAACATGAGAAGATAATAAAGCATGGCTCATGATTGCTCATCATTCTATACCATCACCTCTGGGCTCTCCGACGAAAAGAGGTATCTTAAGATGACCAAGTTAAGTTTCTCAGCCCACTGAGGATAATCTTTTTCTTAAATTCCAGCGCATAAATTCTAGGTTGCGAAATTTTTAAGACGTTTTCTCCAAGCCACAATTCATTCCAGAAAGAAGTTTCTTCTCTGTTTCCCAGTTTTCGTTTAATGAAAGAAAAACAATCAATACCTTTGTCTATAAGAGCAAGAAACTCACGAAACCACAATTCCTGCCAAATTGAAAACAACTAATGTTACGGAATTGAAATTAGTGATACAATCTTTACCACCATGAATTCAGCTTTAAATGAGATTAGCCCAAATCAAAGTGCAAATTGGAGTGGAGTCACAAAATCATTTGTAAATGAGCACACGATTGGAAGCAAAATAGACTAGAAAACAACTAAGGCACCCTTGATTTAGAGGCCATAATTTTATCCCATCGAACCAACACCATTTTTCTATCTTCTTTACTCGCTCCATTGAAGAAATTACTTCTCAAGGATTCTAATGCTTTTTAAACAGCCTTTGGGGCTTTAAATAACGACATATAATAAAGAGGAAGAGCATTAAGAACCGATTTGTTAAGAGTCCAATCTTCATCCACTAGTTAGAGGTTAGAATCTTCCATTTCGATATGCGAGAAGATACTTTCTCTATTCACTCATTCCATGATTTGATTATGGGACTTTTGGGAGAACCAATTTTAACCCAAGGTATTGAAAAGGGAAAGGAAAGAGTAAGAGCATCCAACAATGGCATCCGACCTCATCAAACTCTCTCTTTTGAAACACAATAACCCGAGAGCTTACTTTTTGAAAGGTTTATTTTAAGGCCCGAAGCCATATAGAAACATTTCAGCACCCTCACGATTGTTATGATATTTGTACGATTCCATTCCCCGACAAAAACTGCGTCATCTGCGTAGAACAGGTGAGATAACAAAAGAGAATTGTTTATATAAATACCTTTGTAAAGCCCATCTTCCAAAACTCTAGAGAAAGAACGGTGCAAACTTTCCATGACCAAAATGAAGAGAAAAGGAGAAAGGGGGTCTCCTTGCTTGAGACCTCTGTGGAATTTAAATTCCAAGGTAGGGCTTCTGTTTACTAGAACAGAACCTTTAGCCGAGTTTAAGCATCCAGCAATCCATCTTCTCCATTTGTCACCAAAACCAAACGATTTTAAGATATCATCTAGATAATCCCATCGGACAGAGTCAAAAGCCTTCTCAAAATCAATCTTGAAAATCATAGCTTTTTTTTTCTTGTGTTTACACCACGAAAATAATTCATTCAGAATGAAAGGACCATCAAGGATTTGTCTGTCAGCGACAAAAGCTGTTTGAACTTCATTTATGAGAAGCGGAATGACTGTGCATAAACGATTGGCCAAGATTTTGGCTATGATTTTGTATATACTCCCAATGAGGCTGATAGGCCTAAAGTCTTTGATGACTTTAGCGTCATGGATTTTAGGGATTAAAGCAATGAAATTTGAGTTGCAACCTGGAGGGAAAAAACCTGTAGAGAAAAACTGATTAACCGCATCAACTATGTCGTTTCCCATTATAATTTTAGCATAAAAATTCAAGGGTTAAGTAGCATAAAAAGTCTGCAAACACTTGTAAGACATTTTAGTGTCATTGTAATTTTAGCAAGTCGGAATTACATTCTAGTGCTGTTTTAAATCATTGCATTAGGCTAGCTATTAGCTTATGCATAAAGACATTAAATGTTAAATTATTTTTTATCTTTAACTATCTTAGTTTTTTTTTTTTTTAAACGCCAATGTGCACATGATTATTGTTATTTCAAAGAAAGAAAATGTGTTCCTTACTTTAATTTGTTTTTTTTTTCCTGAAAGACTAGAGTACACCATAAGAAAAAGCAAAGCAAAATATTACAAAATAATGCAACTCACCTCCTATGAGTCACAGACCCGAGTGCTAAACATCAACCAACAAACCGTAAAGATAAACAAAATCAACAGGAAAAACAACACCACCAAGAAACAACAGTTAAAAATCTAAACGTGAATGGCAGCTGAGACCCAACCCCGCCAAACAACAAAATGGGGAACCAAACGACCTCATTGCAACGAAAAGTCCGCACCTTTACACCAATTGACCCAACTCCACCCGCAAGCCATATAAGCTTAATCTTGAAGAAAAGTCTTCAGTCACAACGTGTTTCACTTGAAATATCTTGTTATTATGTCACAGCTCTGACTGAAAGAATCGCTGAGACTGGTTAAGATCTTAGATGAACTCATTAAAAAAAGTGAGGACAGCCACATTCTCTTAACAATAAAAAGGTGAAGCTTGAATTAATGGGAATGAAGACTGAAGAAGACTGAACAAACAAAGTGTAGTAATTTTCTTTGTTTATGTATTTTGTAATCATTGAATAATATTAATCTTTATCATTCTTAGTATGAGTCCGGTAATTACTTTAATTCAATATGTAAGAAGTTATTTTGCTGAGTTACACTAAACACTTGGGATATATTTTTATCCAAATAGCGAGATTGTTGAGCCAATCCATAGTCAAATGATCTTTAACTATGTATGGAATGCATTTTATAGAAATTAATAGATCCAAAATGACGTTTAGCAAGTGTACAAGTTGAATGAACTATGAACTAGTTAACCAGAGAAAAATGGTATTAAAATTTTTATTATTAACCAATAAGCAACTAACTTCCTCCCTATTTTTACTTCCCCACTCCCTCCGTCCGCATATTATTTGTCTATTTTTTGACTTTTAAAAGTCATTTTTTCCTTCAACTTTGACTGTAATTTATTTCTTCTTATTTTTATATATACTCAAAGCAAAATATATGAAGTTATAGAGTTTCGTAATGTATTTCGAATGTATTTTTCATTGGTATAATTTTCAGTAAGCATTATATAACATAAAAAAAAATATTTACGGTCAAAGTTTATAAAAAAAGAATTCAAAAAGTCAAAAATGGACACTTAATATGGGACGGAGGGAGTAGTTGTTATTGTTTTATCACGGATATAGTAGAACCAAGAATGAATTAGGTTACTACCATAAAATTCAACATCAACCAAACGTTTACTATATATCGGTTGATTCGGTTTATAGTTTACTAGCTTATGATTGATATTAAAGACTTAAAGTTAATATAACTAAAAAGTAATAATATAATCGTTGTTCTTATCATAAATTTGAAGTACATTGTCCCGTGTATTCATTTATATATCTATGTAACCTTTGACAAAGTTACGAAATAATATCGTCAATTTTTATTTTCATTGTGTATTGTATTTACCAGTGTTTCACCAGAGCAAAAAGAACATGAACACAACTATTCATAACTATATAAATATACTAATTAACACAAATTGTATAATATATGAATTGCTTAAAAACATTTAAACCTTTTCTGGCTCAAGGTTTTCATCATGCAAGAGTTAGCTTTTTATTATGGAGTAGTCTAAATGTCTTTACCGACTGTTTTCCGGCTGACACTTAATTTGAGTTAGAGTAAACGTTGCATATCATTCATATTTTGCTTGTTTGGTTTAGTTGTAGAAGATGAAGTTGAAGTACGAGACATCCAACCGACAACTACATAGTGGTCCTGGACCAAGTCTACGTTGGTAATAATTGAACAACAACTTGTAATAATATTTATATGGTTGGGTCTTGGAGTTTCTAAGTCCATATTTAACCGTAATAATTGAACAACTTGTAATAAAATTTGAAACCCATTATAAATAGCCCTCTCTTCTTGTTTCATTTCAAAGAATCAAACACTAGCATAAAACAATGGAACCTTGCAAGTTAGAGATTGTCATCCACTCCGGAAAAGGTCTCACCGAAGTTAAACACTTCGGTACCATGGACCCTTACGTACTTGTATGGCTCGCTGGCGAGAATGAACAGTCCCCAGTATATAAAACCAAAACCGCAATAAAAGGTGCTACTTGTCCCGTATGGAATTCTAGGGTGAAATTTAATATAGCTTCAAGGTATAAAAATTACACCCTCTTCTGTGATGGGACATATTTTGACCGGGATATAGGACAAGTCCAAGTACGTCTTAGAGATCTTCTAGCAGGAGGTGTTTCTGGAGTAAATGTCAGTTACCCCGTGAAGACATCGTTAGGGGAGATAGGGGGGGAAATCATTCTGTCACATACGATATCGTGTGGTGAGAACGGCATCGATATGGAAACAAACAAAACTGAGTTGATCTTTAATATTATATCTAATCTTGAATATAAAAGTTCTGCAAACACTTGCAAGACATTTTAATCTCATTGTAGGTTTAGAGCACACTGTATTAGCAAGTTATATTGTAGTGTTGTTTTAAATCATAGCATCAGGCTAGCTTTTAGCATATGTATGTATGTGTATGGTAAAAAGACCAATATACCCTCATGTGCTAGGAACTTAACAGGCAAAGATAACGATCTTCAGTGATAAGAACTAACAGTGTTACATAGTTTCATTATAAGGATTAATCACGCAAGAGAAAAAAGTTCAAGGACGAACGTAAGGATTCGGCCCAAACCACAAGGATGAATGGTACAATCTACTCTAAGTTAAATTAGCTCAGGTTCGGGTTGACCAAATTGACCCGAATAACGGATTTTTTTATATTTTTCCAGTATAAGTTTATAAATTATCTATATAAACTTATAGAACCAGCCAACTTTTTTTTATCATTTTACTCATATTCGGGTTTATTTGAACTCGAGTGGACCCGACCAACTCCAAATCTTAATAGGGTCAGATTTTTGGTATGGTTCATTAACCTCAACCTGAATTGACCCGAACTCGACTAACCCGACTCAATTAACACACCTAGTTGTAAATAAGCCTGTGTACAACATTCGTAAATAAAGAGGTATTATCATATAAGCAAAAACTAGAAAGCGGTACATCAAAAAAAATGTTGAAGCAATGGCTCAACACACAAACATTATCTCACAATCAATAACGAAAGCAAAGCTTCCTAGATTAATAGTCAAGATATACCGTTATCACACTTTGTAACCAACAGTACTAATTCGAATTTACCGGTACTTCAATTTACTCTCATCGTTACTGAAAAATGAGCACACCCTGGTTGTCAAACTATTGATAGGCTGATAATTTAGACAGAAAGAAGAAACGTTTATAAGGAAACGAGATAAAACTCTTCAATCCAGAACGTTTAAAACGCCGCCTCTGATATTTATTGTGCCGCCTCTGACCCTGATCCGTATCAGGACCTTCTTCCTTTTTAAAGGTGAGTGTTTGTGTCACTTCATAACATGATGCTGTCAACATTGAGCTCCAGCTGAAATAGATTTTGGCTTTAGAAGGAAGAGACCACTCGATTCGAATATTAGTGGGGCCTTGATCTTCTTGTTGAATTAGCCTTTCAGATATACACTGAAAAACAAATATAATAACAAGACATCTTAGCTTATGTAGAACATAGATAGAGATCCTAACGTGTTGAAATAAACATGATAGGTTATGCTGCTACGTAATAAAAAACAAAAACGAATCATTTTTAAGAACGAAAAAGAAGTGTATGGAACTCTTACTACCTTCACGAAATGGCTCCGCTCTTCATCACTTATTCCAGAAAAGCCTGATGTCAAACTTAGGGATCGAGGACGAAAACACCACAGTAGACCATCCAAGACTGGCAACATATGTCTGATCGGCATTTTTAGCTCAACATGGTCGAGTTCATAAGGTGGCAACTGAGTCCCCTTTAATAGCTCAGAATCTACAGAAACCTACAAGACATACATAAAGTTGATTTAATTTTTTTTTGTTATTCTATCATTGCTCGCGAGTAAGAATAAACACAAAAGCAAATGAATTTAGGTAATTACCATTCCAAAAAGATTATTAAGCTTCAAACACTTGAATTTGTTTGCCTTTTCCAAATATCGCCTGATTTTCAGGAGCCAAAGAGTGTCGACTTTATTGATAATGTGACATTCCAGACATGTTTTTAACTCTCTGGAATCACTTTCTCTAATAAACTCGCCTTTGCTACAATTCCACCTATTTGTAAAGCTAAATACACGCAGATTAGGTGTATTGATATCAATCTCTTCCAGATCACACTCGTCATATAGCATAAAGTTCCTCAAGGAAGGACTAGAAACTGCGAGGATGTTGCGTCGATTGACAAGACACAAAGACAAATTTTCAAGGAATGGGAAGTTGGATAAAAAGTCAGAAAACCCTGTTAATGTCGGGAAAAAAGGGCCATCTAAATATAACGTCCTTAACTGTTTGCATGAATCCAAGATCACAGATGTTGCACCTCTCCCTTGTCCTACAGAAAGGAGGCATTCACATAGATTTGGAGCTTCAATATCTATTGTCTCAATTCCATTTTTCTTGTAACCGATAAAACGAAGTTTTTTAAGGTTTTGAAGCCGCCCATCAACACAGAATTCCGTAAGACCATAGCAACATTCAACAACTAATTCTTCAAGAAGAGGGCAACTAGCGCTCAGACGCTTGATCACATGTAGATTTAAAGGGACTCTAGTAAGCCCTAACACCTTCAAAGACTTTAAGTTGACAACACCAACCATCAAGGACGAAGGTAACATCACACAATCAGATATTTTCAACGATGTTAATGTCGACATAGATGAGAGTATATTGGGCAGACAGTACATTGGTGGACATATACTGAACCTACTTTTCATAAAACAAATATCCAACGCCTTTACACCTCTCAGAAGAATTAATTCAACGCATTTGTCAATAAAGTCTAACTTTGTATTATCCTCTACCAATGTTAAAAGTTTGAATGTGTGGGCAATCTTCACGTTTTGATGGCGGCAAAATCTGGACACCGTATGCTTAACATACTGGTAAAAATTGTCAGAATTCCAATCTTCATCCACAAAATCCCAGAAAAGGAATTTTAACACGGGTAAAGAAGCAGTGAGAGCAAACCATTTTTTAGACAATACACTCACTCGCACACGCTCTTTAGGTTTATCCAATCGTAATAGTATGTTTTCAATAATACCATCTGGAAGCTCTGATATCCGGTCAGTGGCGTCTTCTTTATGATTATGTTCTCCATGTCCCTACAAAAAAACTCACTAGCTTTGGTTTTTAGCAGTCACTACATAGGAACAAATAATCCATAATATATCAAAATGTGTTTACTTTTTGGTGTAATGCCCATACATTATATCAAAACGTGTCTCATAAGCCAAAGTCAGCCATACTCATTAAGGCTATGTGTAATAAGCATTAGGCGTGAAACGGCACCAACTAATGCGTCTTAGTTTCTTCTCGAGCAGAAGTCGGTCGGTTCTTTTGTTTTTGTTTTTGTTTTTGTTTGTATATGTGTGAGTGTACTTTGAGGTATATTTGTGCTTAAGTAGGGTATGTATTAACACTTTATATGCAAGAACATAAAATCTAAGTAAAAATTCCAATTATGAACCAAGAAAAACCCATATACACAATCATGAATCGTTATGCACTAAAAGAATCTAAACCAAAAAAAAAAGAGAGAGAATAAAACATATACCATGTAGATGGTTGGCGGTTGAAGATTTTGTGGGTTTGGTGGGTGTGAAGGACTGAAGGTTTTTGCAGGGTTAAGAGGCAGTAATGAGAAATTATAGCGAAAAACAATTTATATACTTCGAATATTCTGGGTTAAGTGTTTCGTCCAATGCGTATCATAAGCTTTCAAATTGTTCTTCATACATATATGGTCAAATTAATAACATAAGAGAATGATGTGCACAATTCGTTTATAATGTAGTAGTAGTTAACATACAACTTTTTAGTTGTGCATCGTACATTCATGCAGGGGTGAGCATGATGCGTCCCGGTGCGAGTTTTGACTAAAATCAAACCACAACCGCATTTGTTGTTTTTATAAAAGTAGAAATCAAACCGCACCACATATAGCGGTGTCTGTTATGCGGGTTTTTTCTATTTTAACCGCACCGCACAATCACTTATGACTTATATATTTAAGAGAGAAATGCAGATATGCTCCCTGTGTTTTTCTCAGATTGCATGTTTAGTCCCCACATTTTCGAAAGTGCAGGCGGCCTCCCTGTAGGGAAACTTTCGTTGCACTTTCCTCACCTGACAGGGACCATTTCTACAACACTTTTGTTTTACTTTTGTGCAGAAATGGTCCCTGTCACGGAAGGGAAAGGGCAACGAAAGTTTCCCCACAGGGAGGCTGCCCGCACTTTCGCAAAAGTGGGGACTAAACAATCTGAGGAAACCACGGGAAGCATATCTGCAATTTACTCTATTTAATGTGAGTTTTTGAGATTCTCGGTTACCAATGTGGGTTTTTACGGTCATAACAATGCATATATCTAATGTAAACACGCACATCATTTATAACTTATAAGAATATTAATTATAATATGCATTGTAAGCCTTATAACACACATTGAAAAATCAATGTGCCGTTTTTCGGTTTTAAATAATCAATGTGCGGATTGGTGCGGGTTTTCTGGTTCGGTTTTACGGGTAAAACCGCAACCGCACCGCATTTTGAGGGTTTTCTTTTTCCTTAAAACCGATCCACCGGTTTTTGCACTTATTGCGGTTTATGTGGTTCGTTTTTTATGATTTTTTTGGTTTTTGCGGTTTGGGTGTGGTTTCTCCTCACCTGTACATTCGTGGTTGATAGGTGATACTTTTGGCATTTTGATTTGTGTATTTCATGGGTTTCGGATGGAACAGGAATTGACACTCATCGTTGTGATTTTAGGGTAATGTGATCAGATTTATCGGGTTATCGTGTCGAGTTTGGGTTAGATAATTAATGTTATCAAGTTATCGGGTCAACCTGATAACATTCGAAAACCAATATTTAATTTATTTTCTCCAAATATTTTTAAGATATTCAAGTTATGCTGGAACATAAAGATGCCACTGTAACTATCACGGTCCGTGGTCATAAGAAAATATAGATTTATTTTGATATTTGAGTCAATTGTAATCGAGTTATAGTCGTATCATCTTTTGGAGTAGTTGTGCTTGTTATTATATTCGTATCATTTTTTGGAGTAGTTGTGCTTGTTATTTTAGTTCGCCACTGTAACTATATGCCATTTCTACTCCTAATAAACTAATATTACTCCTAATATTACTGTAACAATTTCTACTCCTAATATTAATGTAACCATTTCTACAGCAACATAAAGATGCCACTGTAACATGATTTTTGTAATTCAAATAACACTTTATTGTTAAATTATTGTTAAATTAGTGTTTAACATGTTGTATACAAGATAATTGGATTAAAATATTGCAGTGTGCCTACTGTAACAAGTATTCGTATACAGCATATAGTAATCCCTGGGTATGTTTGGCAATAAGTTTTTTGAGCATTTTTGAGCATTAGCATATGAATATTAGAATTTGTTTAGTAACGAGCATTTAGCATTTTTGTTTTATTTAAATGCTACTTTTCTAAATGCTCATTTTAAAAGCATTTTAGCATTTAGTATTTTTGTTTTGTTTAAATGTTACTTTTATAAATACAACTATAATACCAAATGCCTTTTAGTAAAACAAACAACTTAAATGTTACTTTTATAAATGCCAACTGCTATTGCTAACCGCTAGTGCTAACTAACACCACTCGTTTTACCAAACATACCCATTGTTAATCATTTGTTAGCTATCAAAAATTAAATGTCAATAACAAGTGTTTAAGCTCAAATATTATTTTGTCAAATTAAATAAGCCAACCCGAATCACCCGACCTGATACTAACACGAACTCGATAACCCGACTCCTTATCGGGTCGGGTTGCGAGTTAGTTTTTCATAATTAAAACCCGACTCAACACGACCTGCTAAGACCTAGTTGTTGGAAATTTAGTTCAATTGTTGGTTCAGTTCATACCGGATAATA
Organism: Tanacetum coccineum; assembly: GCA_026074375.1. NCBI lineage: Eukaryota > Viridiplantae > Streptophyta > Magnoliopsida > Asterales > Asteraceae > Tanacetum > Tanacetum coccineum. The sequence continues at coordinate 21,341 of BQNB010033092.1, read as the reverse complement.
GGGTTGGAGGTACGAAGTGTACACCCATAGGTCACTAAACACCCTGACTCTGACTCTGATAGTGGTTATGTATTGTTCAGTATCACTAATGATGTTTAGTGAGTTGGCTCTTCAGCGAGTGCAACTCTGAACTGAATAGTAATCATGAGTCTGATGGCTTCAGCTTTGTACTCCATGAGTAGTAAGTTGAAGGAACACCATCAGAGAGTAACTTTTCAGATGATGTATCCTCAGCAGGTTAACTCATCAGTGAGTTTCTTCAGTACGTATACCCATAAGTGGGTTAGCTGATCCTTCAATGGGACTGAAGGCATGACAAAGCTGGGAGTGAACTAGTAAGCTTGTAAAGACCTTGATCCTAGCCCAACCTTCAAATGAACCAGTTGGCTTTAGTTGCACCAACTCATAAACTCGAAATATCGTTGGTTTTATAAAAACCAACATAAATATGCTACAGAAGTTTATTCTCACACATTTTTTTTCACAACACTTTTGTAGCATACGATAACAATAATACATCGTCCCACTTGAGATAAGCAGTATTGAAAGTGATGGTGATACGGGGGGTCTTTATAGATCAATAATAATATGTCTTCCACGAACGCAAAAATTCCCGAACCCATTCACCCGAACCATGGACTTAAGCAGCCAAAAATTTCAACACGATGAATATATAGACTATAGGGTAGGCTAACGCGGAATGATGTACGAAACATATAATTTTTGTGTTAAAACAAGGAATGGCTAAACATGTTATTCTAGGGGTATCTTTCACTATAAATGAGTGCAACAAAGGGTTTTATCGCGGAAGGTCGACAAGTCAGTGTAACAAGTCGATAAACGCACACAACAATACACATATGGGCTATATTTGGGGGAAATTCCTAAAATGTTTCATTCTTGAACTATCTATTCCTGCTAATCAATTAGGTCTCGAAATGATGTACACGCCAAGTTCTAAATTCTACAATACTACCGGCATATTCATATTTGGTGGATTGATGTAATATTAGATGAAAATGGAATCATCAGGCAAACCTCACCAATGAAAATAAAGTGTAAAAATGTGTTCGAAAAAGATCTATTCTAGTTCAGTAAGAAAAACATGTCAATTTTTTTAAAAATAAACTAGAAAATCAAAGGCAAATATCGGTCGAGTGGTAATTCTACTCACACCCCCTCCCAACTTGGTTTGTACAATGTTCCTATTGTATATTTAAAAAATGAAAATTATAAAATAAGAATATAATTAAAACGAGAGACTCCCCTAAGTGTTGCTCTGCATACTAAACTCCCCTGGAAAGAGATGAACTCCCGTCAAGAATAACCTGAGCAAACTCGTATCCCTTGAAATCACTAAACAAACCTAAATAATTAAACGTTCAAAACAAATAAATACAGGAAAACCTAACTAAGTTTTTCCGTAGGAATCACGTTGAATATAGCATACGCAACAGTGCCTTTTAACCACTGGTGGCCACAAGTTAAAAGTAAAGTCTCATCAGGATTTTCCAGAGAACATACCCACAAAGTCAATACTAATTATACACCAGTAATGTAAAAATTTCCAAGACAATTAAAGGTATGCAGGAAAGGAACAACGGCGATGATTCCACAGGATGAAATTACACCATAGTTATGTGAAAACATAAAATATATTAAAATATACCAGGACAACTACGATGTACTCCAAGGGAGAAACTACGTCGTTGTTACAATAACTACGCCGTAATTTCTGTCTGCAACTATGGTATTCAGCATAACTACTAGCCAAGACGATCATGAGCATCCATCTCTTTTTGTTGTTGGATCCTTCAAATAAAGTTAGAAAACACAAAACCAAACTAGATGCAAAAAATGAATTAAACAAAACATAATTTAAAAGGTATGCATGGGGTGCATCCCACGAAGCGCTTTTTTTTGTTTGAGTCTCGAGCTTGACTCTCTCCTTATTTACTAAGTAATAGGGTGTCCATCTCCTCACTTAGAATCAAGTGTGGGTGGAAGTAGCAGTGAACAACATGAGGGCGTAAATTTGCTACCGGGTAAGGAAATGATAAATTAAACTATACCGTAGATGAGATTTCATTTCCCTTCTTATCTTACCGGTTTCGTTTGATAATTTTGGTGATTAGCTGACTCTATGTAGTAATTTCTGAATGAATGTATCAAATTCAACGTCTGTCTTTATTAAACCTGAAAGCTCCTTTACATCTTTAATAGAGTTACCATCTGCCTTTTCATCAACCCCAGTAATATCAAAAAGTTCCACTCTAAATTCCTTCAAATGCATTTCAAAAATAGGATTAGTAGCCGATGCTACATAATCGTCATTGGGTGGTGTGATGTCTGAGGGGTTAAAGGTTGCATCGCGCCATCCATTACAACAAAATCTTGTAGAGGAATATAATCATGTTCTTCTTCCCTCAAAACTTTCGCTTCATCAGGGAATGGACTCAGTGGCATATACGGTTGCACCACTAGTTCTAGGTTGGGTAAAGTGTGTATGGTAGGTATGAGTATCTGCCTACGCTTTTCTACATCCTTGATCGTAATATTCCAACCTTCATCCATGTCCATTTTATCATAATCTTCCCTTGAGCTTCATGAGTTTTCTCGTCTTCACCTTGACTGTTTTACCCGTATCTCCTTCATTAGTAAGGGCTGTTTAGGTTAATTGATCAGCTTTTACCTGCAGGTTCTTTGTTGTAGCGTCTAGTGCCCTTAAGTTCAAGTCTGTATTTTTTTATGAATTTCCTAATCCGTTCATCATTCGCGGCTTGCCTTTTAATTGATTCTTCACAGTATTTGTTGATGGTTTCCTCCAACAATCCTATATACTTGATATGCTTAAACGTCTTGTCCTCTTTTCTGACAGGACACTCTTGGGTTAGATGTGCCCCTTTACAAATCTCGTAACTTACTTGAATAACATGAATCTTCTCTTTAAGCATCTTCATATCAACTTCATTCGAGTTATCATTGCTCTTCTCCAGTGGTTTTTGCTCTATCATACCAATTATGTAAATGGTCTGCCATGCCTTGTATTGATATCTGGGATATGTATTTTGACGGAAGAAGAGTAACTATTGGTCCTTTTGAAGGTTGTGAAAATTGGGTTCTTCTTGATATGTGTCACAGCCTTTTGTTGTTCTTTCATCCAAGTCCGGTTTCTCTTGTTGTTGTTAACCCTATTAATTAGACGGTTGGCCAGTTGTCTTTGACCTGCTGACTTCCCTACAGGTGCTTTTAATGATGAAGAATAGTATGATAGCAATTTGGGATGAAGCATAATCTGAATCTACGCAATTATAAGTAAACGAATCTTCTCCTTTGTTATTAACACGTTTCTTTGTTAAAAGGGTTGAAAATGTGGCTTTTACCTTAAGATCTTTAAAATTTGTCCTTTTTTTGAAAGGCCAAATCATCGGTGGCTTTGGTGTAATGTGCCTAAATTGTTTTATATGTTCTACTAACATGATGTAATTGGGCTAAGTTACAGTACCATCTTGTAATTAAAGAACACTTGGGCGTGAGATAAGGCTATCGTAAGATAACAATTATAAGATGACTTCCCTACATGTGCTTTTGATGATGAATAATAGTATGATAGCAATTATAGGATGAAGCACAATCTGAATCTACGCAATTATAATTCAACAAATCTTCTCCTTTGTTATTAACACATTTCTTTGTTACAAGGGTTGAAAATGTGGCTTTATTTTTGTTTTTTATTTTTACCTTAAGATCTTTGGACTCTATCCTTTTTTTGAAAGGCCAAATCGTCGATGGCTTTGGTGTAATGTGCCTAAATTTTTTTTATAAGTTCTACTTAAACGATGTAATTGGGCTAAGTTACAGTACCATCTAGTAATAAAGAACACTTGGGCGTGAGATAAGGCTATCGTAAGAAAGAGAGAGGCCAACCAACCCTATACAAAGATATAATTAATTATTTAATTGAGCTTATATACCGTTACATCGGTTACATGTGAACTATAGTAACACACATACCTGGAGATGTAAAGCCATTTGGTATAAAACGAGTAGAAAACTAGTTGTGAATTGGGTAAGGTTTGTAGATGCTTCTAATCTCAGTATCATATAAACATATAGAAGTTTATGATCTAATGATTTGCATTGTATAGTAGTATAGATAATCCTAAGCAATAAAGATTATTGGAGAATTCCATGTCACTCGCATATCTCAATAAGATTTCAAGTGTGTCGGCTTTACTCGAGCAATCTGTTGGAAAGTGGGAGTCGGATACGCATGTTATACGACCAGATATACATGACCCTAATGGGGGCACACAACTTAAAAACGAACGTACGTTTATTAAACATTGTAATATTAATTACTTATTAATTCAAGGTTTTAGATATGTTTCCACGTATAATTTACATAACTATTAGTTACTGTTATATTTTATAACTAACTTAACAACTATTTATATATGAACTGAAGGGACTAAAATTGACGAAACCCGAACCTTATGGGTGCTTCCATTGTGGTCGGCCCCTAGGATGGATCTAGAAGGGTTTTGAGATCAATTTTATAATTAAGGAAAAGATATTGTGATAAGAAGGGAATTAGAGGTTTCTTAATTTATCTAGATCTAGGGTTTGGTGCCTATAAACACCCACCCCTAGCCTCATAATTCATTCATTCACAACTCAAAACACCTACAATATTCGGTGCTATCTTTTCCTATACATTCAACCGAATTTCTCCTTCTTAGGGATTTTCGGCTCTTCTCTTTTCCACACCTTGTGATTTCGATCATAAACCTTAACCTAGGGTTTTCGGTGGTGTTAGGTTCTCCCTTAGTCAACAACAAAACCTTAAATTAGGATTTTCCGTTCTTGGTTTTCACCTTCAACCGAATTCGGTAAAACCCTAATTAGGTTTCCTAATTTTCAGTTCAACATACAAGGGTTGTTTGGTTTTCGGTTCAAGCAAAAGATGCATACACTATTGGTGTTTGGAGTTCGGGAATTTACGAATAGCATTGTTGCGTACTTGTTCGACGTGTTGTGTATGCAACCATAGAGGTGATAATTTAATCACTCAAGTTTTCAAGATCAAGATTCTTGGTTCGTTGTTAAGGAAGTTAGCCGTGAAGGCTATGGAAGTTAACCGCGTAGGTTATTTGGAAGACGCTGCTGAAAGAAAAAAACATGAAGACGTGTATTTTTCATAAGCTTTTTGTTGCCAGCTCGATGGCTTGGTTTTAGAAAGTTGTCTTTTCTTCTTTCTTTGGTAGTAATAAGAATGGTTGTGTCATTCTTATTGATTTTGGCTAGTAGATTTTTGAAGCTTGTTCGTGAGTTTGGTTTATCAATCTCATATCGTTGCCCATTTCATCTACACCTTTTGTACTTAAATGCTTTTTGGTGTAATACATTTACCGGGAAAACCCTTTACCCAAAAAATAGTGTTTCTTACTTTATTTGTGTGTTAATTCTTAATATAAAACTAAATCCATTCGCTGCGTACTCGTAATAAATGGTTTACCTAGTTGTTAAATCCCAACACAATAAATCAATTGTCGTATATAGATAATTAAAAAAATGCGAAAAATGTTGTATTTAACCCTTTTGTCAACAATACAAACGTATATTCATGAAAACTCGAAAAAGGTCATGGGAGGCGTCACGCCCTTAGGTGCGACACACCATGACCGGGTTTTATTTTTAAAGCTACTTTATTGCATCACACCCCTTAGGTGCGGTCACACGACAATTTTCGACTTCCCTTAAAAAACGTGTCTTTTTTAAATGAAATGATCATGTATGACCGTTTTGATATTTTTTGCTAACTAAGAATATTGAGTTGTGTTATGTTAAATGAGCTAGCCAACAGTTTTGTAGGGCTTACACGAATCAACAAGAAGTTTTTGGAAATTTCTCACACATTCAAAATTTGTTTGAAAATTTCAGTTTCAATCAAATGCGTATAATTCTAAGATTTCCATTCTTATTAACTTGTGTAGAATTTTCAGAATTCTAGTTTATCTTCATAAACGATGAGGTTGTTTGTTTAAGCTTGTTTCAAATTACAACCTACCTTAGAATTAGTTCGAGAATCACCTTGGATCAAAAACAAGAAGGAAGAAAGACAAAGAATTGATACTGAAGGCAAAAATAGGAAACAAAGCTTAATTAGGGACTCTTTAATGGAAGCTTGAGGTTGTTGAGGGAATTCAAAAAAAAAAGACGACTCAAAATTCAGAATATATTTTAGAGCTAATTCCATTTGTAGCCGAAAAAAAAAGTAAAATGCAATCCTATCCCTTTGGTCAAAAGTAGATCAAGTTGCCCAGAAGTACGACAGTTGCCCATAAAAGTACAATAGGTTGTCTCCAAAATGTGTACTTTTTTGCCACGTGTCAAATTCTGCACGCAAGTTGCCCTAGAATACTTGTGGCCAAACTTTTTGTTCGGGATAGGATTGCATTTTGAGGTTGAGTTGTTGGCTACAAATGAAAATTTTCTTATATTTTATTCAAAGTTTTGTTTAACCCCTCCACTTTATATAAGGTTTTATATTCATACCTTTTCTTCCAGGCTTTGACAAAAAAGCAGAATTACACATTGTATAGTACGGAGTATTATAGAACTTTTTAGCATATCCCTCTTTATATTACGTGTGAGTAAACATTTGGTTATTTCATTATGTTAAAAAAAAGATAAGGATCCTCTAAAGTTCATTTGAACTTTAGAGGTAAAGTTATAAAGAAAATCGGGTTTCGCAGTAGGCCTAAAAAACGAAGAAACCAATGTTAAGTACATGTTATTAATGCATGCACTTATGTAGTTATGTATGCTTTTACGTCAATATAGATAGCAAAACAAAACAAATTCAATTTTACGCCGTATATTGAAAATGCTAGTTAGTACTACTTTGTGGTCTATATGAAATCAAAACTAACGAAATTTGTTTAGCACTACGCCATATATTGAAAATGCTAGTTAGTACTATCACGTCGTAATTGAAGAAGCATATATGAAACATTTTCAAGTAAAAATAGCTACCAATTTAAACTTAACTATCACTTCGAATCCTTTAAAATGTTTTTGTTAATTTTTAGATTAATATAACTTTGCTAAATTAGACCCGACCCGATACGTTGATCGTTACCCAATTGACTTTTTTTGTCTAGACTAAATTAAAGGGGAATCACTTTAGTTTTTTGGTTGGGTCCGCCACTGAATAATTTATAGCTATTATTTCAAACATATATATTATATGGAACTGAGTAGCGCAAAAGTACTCAAAATGTAAGTATTAATAATTTATAGTTTGCGTATAATAGGGAGCGATGATGTCTTCCAGTGGGCTTCTCACTACCTTGGTGTCCAATGAGCCCCAATGCCTCTAACAAAAACAACTCCTAGGTCAAGGAGTTCTCGGGCTACGCCATTCCACGGCCAGGATGTCTGCCGCCTCTCCACTCAAGACAATTTTTTGTCAATGCTATGCCACTCCAAAATATAGCTAATTTGCGAGGACAAGTCCAAACTAGACTCACGGTCAAGTACCTACAGTCTAAGCTGCATAAAGGAGGGAACCGCTCTTTACACCAATGCTGGTCTTCTCACTTTGAAAAACACCGTTGATGGAGTGCTAGTTGTGGAGATGGATGAATTCTAAATACATAAAATTTTGTTGTTACAATATAGGATAGGGTATTTGGATCTTGTTCAAGTACATAGTAAAGAACTTATGTTTCATGAGGTTAGTAGAGGAACCGTTATGTTGATAGTGTTTTGTTTGGTTGTCCTTATATGCACATAACACAATGTACTCTTATTGTTTGACCAGTAAACGATTCACATTGTGACCTCTTCAGAATCTTTAGTACTATTGTAGTTGGAGTTATGGTGTTTTTTACCCTTGTATGTTTACAAACTCTTAGTTGAAACCCCTTGCATATCTATACTATACATACAGAGAAAACATATTTACTTAAAACTTAAAAAAATAAGTAATGTTAGTCTAAAATGCCATTACTTATAAAAGTCAATACAATTTATTAAATATTTAAATACTTAACTACGATTTAAACCTCTAACTATCTTTACTCTCACTTAATCCACCCATATATACATAAAACAAATTTCACAAGCAAATTAACGCGACTATACACCATCGTCGCTATGCAGGTAATCGTCTAGTTTTTATAAAATTAGAAATATGTTTCTTCAAACTTGTAACTTATTATTCTTGCAGTCATTCTGCTTAAGTCATTAAATAATATAAATTTGCTTGGTCTTTTACTTAAGTCATTAAATAATATAAATAATCCAATTGGAAGGGTACTTTTTTACTTGGTCTCTTCAGTCGGCTAAGAAGATGAGTAAATTAGATCGTTTTTTTTGTTTCGATGTTACTCTCTTTAATCCCTCATCTTTAGGTATTTGTCTTGATAGGCCACCCATCTCGGGTCATAGGCTCGATCTTACTTCGGGAAGTGGTCATGAAAGGACCTTCCCTTTTCGGTTTACCACTCTTGGTTTAGTTTACAGGGCTTCGATCAAATGGTGTTGGAAACTTGGAATAATATTGATCTTGATGATAAAAATAAGATGGTTCGATTCAAGAAGAAATTACAAATCCTGAAAAAGGAGATACGTTCATGGGTTAATGATTGCAAAAAGAATCAATCTGGTCGTCTTGTGGATCTCCGTTCCAAGCTGTGTCATATTGACAAAGTTATTGATCAAGGGGGCGTAAATGATGATATTCTTCTGACGCGGTTAGATTTATTAAAAAAAATACATGATATTAAGTCTTCCGACGCTCGTGACTATATGCAAAAGGCTAAGATTCAGTGGGCTATTGAGGGCGATGAAAACTCAAAATTTTTTCATGGAATCATTAATCGTAAACGAGCGAATTTGGCTATTAAAGGTGTTATGGTTGATGGCGAATGGGTAGATGATTCATGTCGTGCCAAAGAAGAATTTCGTTTACAATTTTGCAAACGTTTTCGAGCCCGGCTTGACAACAGATGTAAACCTAAACTATATATTCCCTAATCGATTGTCTTCTGAGCAGTTGACATGTTGGAGAGTCCACTCCAGAGATAAGGGCGAATGTTGTGTGGGGCCTGTGGAGAGAATAAATTCCTGGACCAGACGGGTTCACTTTGAAGTTTTTATTCGAAAGTTTTGGACACTTTAGGATCTGATTTTTGGCTGTTGGAATGGTTTTTCGATCATAGTTCATTTTCTAGAGGATGCAACTCCTCTTTCATTGCTCCATTCCGAAAAACATGATCCTAAGGTTCGTAAATGATTATCGCCAATAGCTTGAACGAGTCTTTACAAGGTGTCACCAAATATAGCCACGTCGACTTTCGTCGTATCATCTCTGTCTTATATTGATGTTCAAACGCGTTTTAGGCAAATTCTTGATGGCTCGTTTATCATAAACGAATTACTTTCTTGGTGCAAGCATAAGAAACAACAAGCCATGGTGTTTAAAGTTGATTTTGCTAAGGCTTATGATTCGATCAGGTGGGATTTTTAGAAGAGTCTTAGTAGCTTTTGGTTCGGTTCTAAATGGTGCTCGTGATTCCGGGTTTGTTTACAACTCTGGTATGACTTCGGTCCTCCTTAATGGTAGTCCAACGTCAGATTCCAATTTCATTGTGGTTGAAGAAGGAGATCCTTTGGCCCCATACCTTTTTATCTTAATTATGGAGTCTCTTCATCTTTCGTTATCTAGGGCCATCGAGGCGGGGATTTTTAAGGGCATCAAAATTGGTTCGTCTCTTAATATTTCCCATCTTTTTTATGCGGATGATGCGGTCTTTATTGGTGAGTGGTCTATTGCTAATCTATCTGGTATTACTCACATTCTTCATTGTTTTTCTTGTTTGTCCGGCCTCTCATCAATCTTAAGAAAAGTCACCTTCTTGAGTCAGGGATTCGAAGTGAGGATGTTAATGCGAGCTTTATATTTTGGTTGTTCGACTATGAAAACCCCTTTTAAATACTTAGGGGTGATGGTTGGAGGTAATAGCTCGACTCTTCAGGCATGGGACGATACGATTGGTAAACTTAAGGCTCGTCTATCTAATTGGAAACTTAAAACTTTATCTGTTGGAGGAAGGCTTACTCTTTTAAAGTCGGTTCTTGGGTCGACACCTATTTATAATATGTCCATCTATAAGGTTCCTAAGTCGGTGTTACAAACGATGGAGTCCATACGTAGAAATTTTTTCAATGGTGTTCAATGCGACGAGAGGAAAATAGTGTGGATCAAATGGGCCAAGGTTCTTGCGTCCAAGAAGTATGGAGGTTTAGGTGTCTCAAGTTTTTATGCTTTAAATAGGGCGCTCCTTTCAAATGGGGTTGGAGATTCATAATCCACGGAATAATTCATTGTGTGTCCCGTCTCACATGTCTAAGCATGGCTCCCCAACTTCATTATATAAATTACTCCGTTTCGTTTACTCGACTTGGAATGCCGATTATACGTGAGGAGAGCATATGCTTAAAATGATCGTGTGTGGACCTGATTTCACACTGTCATATTCGTGTGGGTAATGGTTTACGCACGCAATTTTGGAATGAAGTTTGGATTGGTGACACTCAACTTCGTGTTATGTTTCCACGAATTTATGCTTTGGAGATTAATAAAGATTGTACGGTGGCTGATAAACTGCAATTCTCGGTTACCTCTTCTCTTCGTCGTTCTGTTAGAGGAGGGTTGAAATCTTCTCAATAGCACTTCTTCAAACATATATTAGAAGGGACATGTTGTCTAATATGATAGATAGATGTGTGTGGATTTAAATGGGAATGTGTTTGTCGGGTCTAAGATGTCCATTCATCTTGAAGAATGTTTCTTGCGAAAGCCCCTACTCTACTCGACTGGGTTAAATATGTTACCAATAAAAATAAATGTTTTTTCTTTGGAAGGTTTTCCTGGATCGGTTTGCCTACTCGATCCCAATTTTACAACATGCGTGGTGTCCTACGTTTCTGATCTTTTATGTCCCTTTGCTCTCTCTCAGGAAGATTCCTCGCACTTGTTCTTCAGATGCAGATTGGCTACGGATATCGATAGGCATCGAATGCCGCTTATGAATCTATCATGGACGCCCCTTGGTTCATATGCTGATTGGCTTAATTGGTTTCAATTCCATCAGATAAGCTTTAAAGTTACTGAATTGCTGGAAAGAGTTCTTATATAACTTGGTGGAGCTATGGAATGTTTCGTAATCAGTTATGCTCTTCTCGTCGAAAGCCCCCGTAAAGATTTCATTTTTGACATATTGTTTCGCGCATCTTCACTTGGTGCCTTTCTAGATGGAATTTTACTTTTATTGGGATATATGGTTGCAACAACCCTATTTGATCATTTTGTAATTCTTTTTCAAGCTTCTTGCTAGTTGGTTTTATAATAGATTTCGTTCAAAAAAAATATATAAAATAAAATTGCTACCACACGAATAACTCGTTATTTTCCGTTACAATCTTAGCAACTAAAACATCACCCGAAAACCCTTTTTTTATAGTGTTTGTCGAGCTTAGTGTCAAGTCTATTGTTGTACAATTTCGGGCCAGCAGGAGTGCTATAGTCGATTAAGAGGCGTAATGTAGTCATTTACGGACAAACATGTAATGCAAATTTTGATATCGTATCATTGAGTAACATTTCAAAATTTCAGCTTCACTAATGTTTACACCATTCTGTCGACCTTCGCTTTAACGAGTTGAGTACGATAAAAATTATAACATTTACCATAATTTCTATTTTCTAACTACTATGTAATAACCCAAAACACGGAATTCCAACAAGAATCCATTTATGTTCCATGTTTTATACAAAATAATATATTTTTCACAACACTCTTTTTAAAATACTACCAAATTCCAAACATCATATATGTGTAAACATTTTTTATCAACAAGTCAAAAAAAGAGTATATTATCCTCATTATATTTTGTAATAAGCTGATCACTAACTTAATATTAATATAAATCTTAAACTTAACAAAAACTTACTAACCAATACTCATTCAAATTGACAATGATATCACAGTTAAGATTGAAATCTAGATACCCCAAAAAATGGCTCAATCATATCTAGATTATTTTAATCACATTAACTTCATATTTTTAATCAGATGCTGTGAAGGATAGAGTTATCTAACTCCTGATTCCTTAGAAGTTAGATTGATTATAAACAAGATCATGCAAAAGATTCACGTAAAATAGAAATAAACAAAAAACCGTATGTTATAAATCATTGCATTAGCTGCAGATTGAAGCTAATTTTCGGATGGCTGGGTGTGTTTTTTGTGTGTGTTTGATTTGATACAACAACTTGATGGTTTTTTATCAAAAGGTAGACTTCAATATGTTGCAGTGAATTTATTGACAGTAGTATATACTCTACCTCTGCTATTTGACAATCAGAATTTTTAACGTTTTCTTATTGGTCTACTATACAGAAATTGGGCTTTTATAAAAGTTGGGCTTAGTTATAAACAGATTGTTATTAACAAGATTTTAAAATATGATTATTAGAGGGCTAGGTGTTATAACACCATAACACCATTTTTTGGGTATCACGTTAGCTTTAACACCATAACACCAACAAAAAAAAAAACTCAGGTAACCATAACACCAAAATAACACCACTTTTTGGGACCCACTAATTTTTTTTCCACAATTTTAAAACTAAATAAATTCATTTCATTTACAATTTTAAAACTAATTTTTTATTTTTTAAATTAAAATTAAAAAAACAAAATACATTATTAATATAAGTTTAAAAAAAACAAAACAAAAACCCACATCTTCTTCTTCTTTACTTCTTCTTCCTGTGAACACACACACACACTTCACACAGTAAAACACACACACACACACTACACACACCCAATCAACACACACACACTAAACAAGCATATACCCACTTTTTAAAAGAAAAAAAAAAGAAAAAACCAAGAAAATAGGCGGCGTTGCAGCGTTGATATGTTAACGTGGGCACCAACACCGTGGGGGGTTTTCACTTTCCGGTGTCATAAAGCCAGAAACGGCGTTGCCACGTCAGCAACGGCGTGATGACACCGAAGGCTCTTAGTTTGTAAACGTTTTTTTTTTGAATAATTGTAAAATAATATAAACAAAATGTTTAAACAAAAGTATCCATATTTATAGTATGCCAACTACTCCCTCCATCCTATAATTATAGTTCAGGTTTCCTTTTTTGTTTGTCCCAAATTAATTGTCCACTTTTAAAAATAGATAGAGAATTTATATTAAGTTTACCATATTACCCTCACTTAATGTTTTTAAAGAATTTAGAAATTAATTTGTTATTATGCAAAAAGTAAGAGAGAGAAAACTGTAATGATAATATTTTTCTTAAACTACGTGTTTTTTTGTCGGTGGACTATAATTATGAGACGGGTGGAGTACTAAATAAAGGATATCTTTAAAATTAGTGATTATTAAGTAAATATAGAATCTAGTGACACACGGATGGGAAGACCTCGACTTAATGATATTACAAACACGAATCTTTCGATCAAACCTATTACTACGTCGCATGATGTTCAACGTATTGTAAATGCGCCTAATGTTGTATCTACTCATTCGAATGCAACCAAAAGTAAGTTAGTCACTCTTAATAGTCTACATTACTTACACGTAACTTTAACATAATAGCCACATTAACGTATGTTGGGATTTGATAAACTGTTAACCATTAACAACCACGAGTACGCAGCGGATATGGATCATGTTTGATACATATGATTAACACACAATAAATAAACAAAAGGGTAAATTAGAAAACTAACCCTTGAAGTCCAATCAAATGTTTAAATTGGGGGGAAAAACAAATGACTAAGATGTCATCTCTACGAGTGCTCACACAAACACGTCAACCAAGTGTGCCCGGAATGCTAGCCTTGCTACTTCACGTCACAAAACACCAAGTGTCAAAACATTCTTGGATCAAAACCACACAAACAACCCTTGTTGTAATAACCGAAAACCTAAGAACCCTAATTAGGGTTTCTTTCAATTTCGGTAAGATCCAAAAACAACCAAAACCCAAAACCTGGTTCTTGTTGCTGCCGTCGAACCTTTGTGATCCAAAACAAAACCGAAACCTGAGTGATCAGGTTAATACACCGAATTCAGGTGGAGTACTAGCTGCACCGAATACCCTATCCAGGGGTTTACCAAAATCGATCTTAAGACAAAATAAACCAACTGAATACCTCTAGTGAAGTTTGGAATTCGGCTGTGTTTTTTGAAGGAGAAGACAACCGAAACATTTAGGCTATTAGGGTTTTTAGAATACATCAGATATGAGCTAGAGTTTGTGTATTTATATACATCCCAAACCACTAGTCTTGTAGGATAAGAAAACTCAATTCTAATCCTTATCTAAAACCTTTTCTCCTTTTCTAAAACAACTCAAACTCTTCCCTCCTTAAACCTTATCATGGCCGGCCACTCATTGGTCCATGTGGTTTGAGTTCGGGTTAATTTTAGTCCATCGGTTTATTACATGAAGTACAAAACACACTCTAAGTGTTTAACTTGTGTGCCCCTAATAGGCTCACACATTTCTAGTCGCATAGGTGCGTATCCAACTACCATAATCCAACAGCTCCCACTTGGGAGTTGGAGTAGCAGACTGCCCATATACTAACGATGGAAACGTCTAGCAACACTCAAATTCGTTTTTAAAACTAGAAATGTCTGAGATTAAGTTTCAAAAACATTCTCAGTAGCATGGTTATGTATCTCTTGCTATAATCATCCCTTTGTTCAAATACCGTTAAACCATGGATATGGATCCTAACTCATTCTATATAGTTTAGCTATTTAGATTCTCGTTATAGAACTTAATACAGATATACCAAATGTAATCAAGAATCATCTTGCATTACCCTTTGGGTGCGGCCACACAATTATCTGATTAATTTTGGAGAGGCGCCAATGGTATCATACTGCACATCAAGTGGAGGAACAAATTCTTTTTGAAATACAATGTTGTGAATCTCTTCCACATCACTTCTAATAATAGCCTTTATAACTACCATTTTTAGGTTAGCGTTTGACTTAGAATTAAAAAGTGATATCCACACATACCAGAACTTGTTTGTATTCTCAAGTCTAAAGATGACTTAACTAACCATTTTTTGATATTTTACTCATGACTAAGGATCCAAAAGTAAATATTCGAAGATTGGGGTGTCCAATATGCATCCCTTGTGAATAACATATGAGTTTGCCGGGAACCATCCATATATTCAAAGAATATAACCAACACTCACAATTGCCTTACATAACAATATTCTCATATTGTTACCCAACAATGGACATATTTATAATGATAAAATCATTCAAAGATTAAACATGCAAATATAGGATAACAATTATTATATGTATGAATAACAAATACCACGTATCCTCATTCATCAGAAAGTAAAAATTGTCTTTCAATCCCAATTATCCAAATACTAAAAACAGATATGCATGAGACTAATTAGCAAGTTAAAGTCCAATGTTTCTAACATTCTCCACTCTTTCTTTATAAGACAGCTAAATAGTCATCTGAGTAAACTTTTTGAATACTTGTTTTAAATTCACAAATTTGTAAAGGATTTGAATTATATGATGAGTGTCGTATGTATATTTGCATACTATTGCAAGTATCATAGTATGGAAATGTGACAGTACCTTTTATGAGGTATTTGAAGTCACCAACATACTTATCTCAGACAGTCATCTTTACAGTTTCTTAAAATGTAAAGTATCCTCGTTCTTTAATGTGTATTGCAATAATGCCCTTAGCTGAGCATATCTAGTTAGCAGATTTATCATAAATAATGAAATCCTACTTCAACTAGAATTGATTATTCTCTAGCATCATGTGTACACAAACAACACTATGCCTTATATAATTCGTAAACATGTGTTTTAACAGTCATCTAAATCACTCTCAATTAGATACTGTTGTTGTTAGCTCATCTTGCTCTTGTGCAAAAGTAACAACCAGTCTCATACACAATATAATATATGTACATGATGAATCCTTAGTTAAAAAACACAAGGTTTCCATTCGTGTATTAAATTATCTCAAGTGAAATATATCATTTAAGACTTGCTTCAATGATATATTGCATTGTATTAGACTTAATCACCGCATATGTTTATTACGTTAAACATTTATTCCTAGATCGTTTGTTTAATTTCTTAAATTCCCAAGGGAAGTTCCATTCCAATCTCAAGGATTAACATCTAGCTTAGATGAAATGATGCTTTCAATATGTTACACAACATATGAATTTTAAGGAAAAAATATAGTGCTCCCACTTGGTGTCAGGTGTACTCAGGAGTTATCTTAATTTAATAAATAGTCATATTGTAATTAAACTTAAGATCTCAGCTCCTAGATGCATGATCTAATCCACAAATGGATTCTTTTATCTTGTATACTTTATAAAGATTATATGGACTCATAAACCTTTTTGAGTACAAACTACGTCCTCGCAACGGGGGTATATCATAACAAAGAAAGAGTTATAAAGCTTAATTGCCATATTTCAAATATAGACTCATAACCCTTTCGATTACGCACCGTCCTCGCAAAGGTAATCATTAAGGAAAGAGTTATGAACCTTAATTTTCCATATTTCAGATTCAAGAAAACATATATGACAATTAGTTATCTTTATATAATTAATGCATGTTATAAAAAAAAGATTTATCATAGTCAATTGCTTGAGGTAAGATTAAAACTCTTATCATCGAGTCAGCATTAATTGTATCAGATCTTTCCTGTAGCCTGTTCTTCAAAGAATCTCATTTCTGACCTTTACTTTTTACTGTTTGGTGAAAGATCAATCAATCTCAAACATGATTATCTTTAAGGACTTATCTTTTCATTCATAGTCTATGAATTTTATCAGATTCAAGATGTGATAATTCATCTTATTAGTTAGCAGGTTTGCTATGACCCTCTAACTTATATTCCTCAGCATTGATATTAAAATATCACTCTAGTGATGAGGCATCCTTGCAGATTTATGAATGAGAGTTACATTATACTTTGGTTCGACATTTACATGTTTAACCTTAGTATGACATCAACAAGTGTATTAAGAAGGTTATGTATTTTGTTCTTGAATAACTTCAAGATCTATAGAGGCTCCCACTTACTTTTGTAAGTAGAGAGAATTCTCTAAATACTAAGTATTTAAGCAACAATAGATTGTTCTTAATATGAAAACACAAAACACATTTTATAGTTCTCATCTCTAGCTTGTTAATAATATGCTTCATAAGAAATTAACAAATTTTAGAACTTTAATCATGACATAATGAATCATCCTAAACCCATGAATAGATATGCTTTGAATACCTTCTTGGTTGGAATCATATTTAGTGTATACATGACACACTAATTTTTTAAACCTTGAGAGATCACACACCAAAAATCGGACGCAGCGAAGAGTAACATTGGGTGCACTATGCATAGGCCAATACGCACAGACACAAAAACGAGCCGCAAAATGAGACGTTTAGAATATATTTCACATTCGTTATTATTAAAATCTGAGTTTACAAAGGATTCCTGTTTATAATGCATTCAGAAACATTTTTTTAACTTTTGTCGAATGGTATACAAGTTAGTTAAGCCTTCAAATAACATACCGCGCGCCTCAAATGCTCCAATGCTCCACTACAAATAATATCCTGAGAAAATCATGCTAAAACGTCAACAATAATGTTGGTGAATTCATATTTAAGTAAAAAGCAAGTATTGAAATAATTAAAAAACATTTCAGAAGAAAATAGCGTTACAACAATTTAAAAAGTGTTATTTCCGAAATCCATCCGAAAATCCAATAAGTGATTTAATAAATCTAGAAATAGTTCAGTAGTGACCACAAGAATCGAAGATTGGTGACCTAAGTACTGTATCCGAAGTCCCAAAACAAGTAAGGTAGACATGGGAAACACATTCACCAAGTCTAAATATATAACAGAGAATTATTGCACTAAGCTCATGATCCCGAAGCCGATAACTAGATTTGTGCCCCCAATCAGATAGAGGAGGCTTGCCAACAACCCTAACACCTCTCAATGTTTAATGCACCCATCAAACTAGTGACCCCATAAGGTGGGAATTGTCATCCCGATATCTCTATCCACAAAACTCGCGCTTACTACAATAGCATTAACGGTTCATGATATGTAGGGACTTACGGCAATAAGGAAAAACTGGAGCAATAGAATTCAGGCAGTAAGTCTGGATACATACACTTTGTAATCACTTGGGTCCGTATAAAACAAGTCATTCTAAAATTCACGGTGTTCAAATATAGGTATTGCACGATCTCAAATCATGTATAAACAAATTCAAACTTAGTAAAAATAATCATGTAGACGCTTACGTAATAGAAACAATGAATTTATGGTAGTAAAACGAGCACGTATTCCTCACCTCGAAAACATTAAGAAAACCATTAAAATATAAAAGGTGGGGCTATGAAGCTCAACCTTAAGCAAATATGATATAATACAAGAAGGCCGTCGAGAAGCTGAGTAAAACTCTAAAGCAACCTAAAAATAAAGTCGCGACTTAGAATATAAAAATATATTACGCGACAAATAATAAAATAGTTCTGAAAATATTTTCATAAAATGTTTGGCTTGTGAGCGTAGAGTTTTAAAATCGGTTTATACTTACATGGTCCTATATATATTTATTTGTTTATAGATTAGTGGAAAGTCAAAGGCTATTTTTATCAAAAGGTCAAAACCTGTGAGGACCTATTTGGGCCCAATTTACCGAAACCATAAAGTGAATATGTCGAAACTTTATTGTAAATTTCTATAAACCTAACTTGAATGTCTTGAGCACAACATGGATGCATTATTAATTTATTCATTGAATTATTTGTCTTGTCCCCTGTTTCCCGTATACTCATTTTCGATAATGACATCGCACAAATTTCGCATGTTTTCTAGCCTTTCATATTTGTTTTATTCGGCTAATGTTTTAGCCACAAAGAGCTCATGCACGATACATTTTCTAGTTTAATAAAGTGATCTTTCAAACATATTTAGTAAGACAAATCTCAGTTGGGTTAGGTTTAACATCTTTTTATATGTCTAAAATGACATGCATGTGATCAAGATTTGCTATCAAAATTTTAAAAGAAAAACAAATGGATACTATGTCTCTTTATAAATCTCGTGTTTCTCAAAAGCAACTTCTGTAGATTCAGTTTGTAGTATAATTTTATACATAATAATTTTCATTGAGGACCAATTATTTAGAGATTTCATGCAACGTTTTGCCTTTACAAGATAATATAAAATTATGTTATGACCTTAAATCTCTATTCTTAAGAAATCCAATTCGAGCTCCAACAAAGTTCACGTATGAGTTGTATGTTTTAATTTATATTATGATTCAATGATGACAGATTATACATATAACTAAGATCTATTAATGTATACTTGTGATTGGGGTATAGTATTATGTTAAGATGATTGTTTGAAATATACCTCTAGGCGCAAGGACAGATATAACAGATGTCGAAACCAACTCGAACAAGGAGCTTGAAAAATCGACGTAAACCCAAATCGAAACCTTAAGTTTCTTGTTTAATCCTTGCCAAAAATATACCCAAGCTTCCAATATATAACTAACACCTTAAATAACTTGTATGGTTGCTAAAAAAAGAAAGTTTTATAAATTGTTTTTGGTGTTTAAGGTGGGACATGGGGTGGGAGAGCACAAGAAGGAATTGTGTTATGTTTCTAGTAAAGTAAATGAGAAAGAATTTGTATGCACTCCATATATATATATATTAAGTATTGGTCAACTACACTATTGGTAGTGAAAGACTTAGCAAGAATGGGGAGGGAGACGCATGGGTTATGAGGGTTTCAAGAAAGGATGTCTAATTAAGTACTAGCCTAGGAGTTGATATATTAGGTTGATTTTTGTGTGCTCATTTGTTCCCTTGTCTGCCGAAATTCAAGGAGAGAAAGGACATAAAATATTGCCTTGATATCTTATGATAAGTGCTAGCACATGTTGCATAAATTGGTTAGTTTGAATAATGAAAGTATACTTGATACTAGTGATAAGGTTTGAAGTTTAACACTGTTGTTTCCTTTAAGTGCGAGACAACAAAATATGAGATAAGTGGGTAAAGTTTTATAAAACTTTGAGCATTGGGAATAAAAATGTGTATTTGTTGAAGCGTAGATTAATTTTGGTGGTTCCGAGAATGCCTAAATTAATTTTATCGCGAAGCGTAACCGCTTTACGTAACCGATAAAAATAAAATATAAAAAGTCAATTATTACTTTCGAAAAATAAAAAATGTTTTTATCGTTTGTATAATGTTATCGTATAAGTAGGTCAATCGTCTTGTAAAATAATATTTATAAATTTAAAACCCATATAAATATTATATAAATGATTCTAATATGTTTCGCCAAAATTTTTATTAAAAACGAACCAACACTATTCATGTCAGGAAATAGTGTATAAAAATCATATTTCTCTTGTTTTATTCGTTAAATGAATTTTTTTAATTTCCGCGATTTAATTATGTAATAAGAATTAAAAGTAGACGCGCACGAGACTAAAAAAAATAAATAGTGAAATAATGACGAAATAAATGACGTCATAAAATGACCTGAAAATACGAAATGTTACAGTCTCCTCCGGTTAGAAGAGCCTTGTCCTCAAGGCTCAAGTCGCGACACTTGACGAAGGTACGGGTTTAGTGAAAAGATGCGGATATTTCTTCTGGAATTGTGTTGATGAAGAGGTGTAGGTTTTAAGGTGACTACTCTCAGCATGACATGGTTCTTCCTGAATGCATAGATAATCAGTCTATGCACCGAATATACATAGGTGATTAGGCTATGTATATTTGAGGGCCAACGATGCAATGCTCATTTTCGTCAAAACAGTGTGATGTGTGAAATGGTATTAAATAGTTTTACAACGAAATGAAATAGTCAATGAAGTGAACGTGAAGTAGCTCATATGGTGACAACAAAATGATAGCAAAATAGTTTATGGGTTGACATCGAGATGGTTAGTAAAGCGATAGGTATCCATATATAATACCATCATCAACGCTCAAGGGAGTAAATGAGAAATCGGGAAGTACACGAAAACCAAAGTGATCAATATTTATATAACGGACCAATATAAGGTAAATAGTAAGACGTCAAAAGGTAGACGTAAGAGATCGAATTTAAACCAAGTATTATATATATAAGATTATATATAATGCAATAATGATAATCAGAAAAGT